>CAUYLG010034942.1:0-38557 GCA_963573385.1 Cacajao melanocephalus | reverse complement strand
CATTGGACTAAGCCCCCTCCCTGCCCGCAACTCACTGACATTAGTGTGGGCCTGTTTTCCTCATTAGGCTGTAAGTGCCCTGAAGACCTTGTTTATTTCCTCCATCTACCCAACCCTCAACCCATCCATCCGCCCACCCACCCACTTACCCACTCACCCATCCACCCACCCACCCATCCAGTACTTTGCACACCTGCCATATGTGTCCAACCCCAGGATATTCCGCACTGGGGAGCTGGGCTCTCCAGGAAAGATGTGGAGAGTGAGAGAAGTTGGCTTTCTGAGAAAGGCCAGCCCTGTTGGGGAGGAAGAAGAATCCGGGACTCAGAGGAGGAACAAACCAAAGGCAGAAGGGAACCCAGGACAGTCATCCCAGACACCTAGCGACAAAAGCTTCGGGAGGGAGCAGCCTCGGCAGGATGGCACCCAGAGTCAAGCCAAGGACAGAGGAGTTCCCACTGCACTTGGGGACTAGGCGCAGCTCCGTCGCTCAGGGAGAGCAGCGTTGGGGCATGTTGAGGGCAGAAGCCAGATGGTGATGAGGTATGGAGGAGCTGGTAGGAGGCACTGGATGTGAGGCAAGTGCTGTCTTTGAGTGCTGGAGGGTAGGTCTGGAGCAAGAGGAACGAAGCTTTGTAGTGTTTGCCGAGATGAGAGTGTTTGGGAATGGGATGCAGGCATGGCTGTCTCCAGGTGCCTGCAAGTCTATAGGCAGAGAAAACTAAGTCTCTGGAGTTCATGCTGATGCACTTCTTTGCTGTCTGCATGGGGAGTGGGACCGTCTGCTGGGAGGCAGACAGCATGGCACGGCCAGGCTCTGAGAGGGGTACTTAGCGGAACGTTCCCTATGGGGCCAGGGCCAGGAGCCGCTGAGCCTGGGTGCCTCTTGTGCTGGCTTCTCCAGCGACGCTTGCCTACTTGTACAGCATGCTCCAGCTGCTGAAACAAATGGCCACTATTTGAGCAGCTTCAAACAGCAGACGTTTATCCTCTTCCAGAGCTGGAGGCCGCAGTCTGTGATCGAGGAGTAGGCAGTGCTGGTTGCATCTGAGGCTCTGAGGGAGAACCTGTCCCCGGCCTCTCTCCCAGCTCCTGGGGGCTCCCTGCGGTCCTCGGCGTCCCTCGGCTTATGGACACGTCCCTCCCATCTCCACCTCTGCCTCCACATGGCCTTCTTCTTTGTGTGTCTGTGTCTAAATTTCCTGCTTCTTAGACGGACACAGTCATTAGATTCAGGAGCCACCCTAAATCCAGGATCCTTGGTGACATCTGCAAATGTCTTTTCTTGAAATAAAGGCGCAAGCGCATTCTGGGCTTCCAGGTGGACATTCTTTTGCATCATTCCACCCACTGCACCATGTGTGGGTGTTTTCAGGGTCAGCAAAGACAACGGCCGGGGAACTGAAAAGAAGTCTGGGTACGGGGACAGGAAGAAGACAGGATCGTGGGGTCCGCAGGGGGACGCCCTATGGGAACAGAGAGGAGGGAGCCGGAAGCAAGGCCAGTGTGGGCGGAGGCAGGAACTGGACGCCCCCAGAGGATGACCTGGGGGGCAGGGCAAGAAGCCACATGGACCAGAGGCGAGAAGGTTGGCCTGTCTCACATGTGTGTCTCACAAGCGTGTGACTCTCCTGGGGCCTGTGCTGCTCATATCAAAGCTAGCACATAGCCGGGCATGGTGGCTCATGCCTATAATCCCAGCACTTTGAGAGGCCAAGGCAGGCAGATTGTGAGGTCCGTAGTTCGAGACCAGCCTGGCCAACATGAGAAAAACCCGTCTCTATTAGAAATACAAAAATTAGCTGACTGTGGTGGTGTGCGCCTGTAATCCCAGCTACTCGGGAGGCTGAGGCAGGAGAGTCATTTGAAACCGGGAGGCAGAGGTTGCAGTGAGTCGAGATAGTGCCATTGCACCCCAGCCTGGGTGACGAGAGTGAGACTCTGTCTCAAAAAAAGAAAAAAGAAGCCATCACGCACGTTGGAACACACTCAGTGACTCCTACCAAGGCAACATCACAAATGTGACACAAACATCTTCAAACTAGGAGGCGGAAGGCAGCAGCCTCTGTGGAGATTTCCAAATCGGTCTCCCCTCCTGAAGACCAACTGGACTTGGATTTCAGTTCTTAGCTGTACCAGGCACAGAGACACCCTGTTTTGCTCAGAGACATATAAAGGTTTACTCTCTTACACGTTCAGTAGAATGTGGCATTTGCTACATGACAAAGGTGTTCAGCTGTTAACTCTCTGTTCTGATAGAAGTGCAGGAAGAAGCGGAGCTCCCAGGCCAAGCCCACACTCACGGAGGAGTGAGTGTCTCGCCGTGGCTCATGCCTGTAATCCCAGCAGTTTGGGAGGCCAAGGCAGGCAGATCACCTGAGGTCAGGAGTTCAAGACCAGCCTGGCCAGCATGGCAAAACCCCATCTCTACTAAAAATAGGAAAATTAGCCGGGCTTGGTGGTGGGCAGCGTGTAATCCAAGGTACTTGGGAGGCCGAGACAGGAGAATCGCTTGAGCCCCGTGGGCTGAGATGGCGCTACTCTACTCCAGCCTGGGCAACAGAACAAGACTCCATCTAAGAAGAAAAAAAAAAATGAGTGTCTGTCTAAAGAGGCCTGTTTGTCTGTTGACACAGGGCGGGCTGGCTGTGTGTGCTAACAGGAGCTTCCTGCTCAGGCCCTGGGCGTCCTGGAAATGACGCCTGTGCTGAGCTCACCGGCACTCGAGGGAGCCGGGCGCTAGTGATGCTTTTAGCAGATGCTGATTTGGCGACACTTATCCTGGACCAGGCTCCCTTTTCTGAGCTTTAAAATATCAGCCAATGCAGTCCTTGGAAATGAGGGTCATGGAAACATCACCCCTGTTGACGGATGAGAAACCAGGGACACAGGCATGTGTGGTAACTTGCCCGAGGCAGTGGCTGGCCATGGGAGAACCGACTCTGGGCAGTCTGGCCCCAGAGTCCACACCCTTCACTGCCGTGCTGTGCCACCCCCACATAAGCCACCCGGAGGTGTCTGTGGCAGACAGTCTGGCATGGCTTTTCAAGGATTGCTGGTTGTATTGATTTGGACTCTTACACTGAACATGGCAAATTCAACTCTAACTGAAGTCTAAAAAAACCGCTAAGGGGTGCTTCAGGCATGGCTGGATCCAGGAGTCTAGATGATGTAATGAAATGTCCTTGCTCCTATCCCTGTCTCTCCTTTCTACTCCCTTCCTGTCCCCACCTTCTTCTGCCCCCGAAGATGAGTCATGAGATCTTTCTCCTCTTCTGTTCTCCTCCCATCCCCCAGCCCTTGGTATGCGCTTCCCCTGTGGTAGCAAGAACGGCTCCCAGCTGTTCTAGGCCTACAGCACCCCCACAGCTAGCAACCCCAGAGAGGGCAGAGCCCCCACAACCCCGGCATCCTCCTCAGACCCTTGCAGGGCCTGCAACTGGTCCCTCTGGCCCCCTCGTTTGGACCCATTGCCAAGCAGGCGTGGTGAACCTGAGGGCAGCCCCCGCAGAATCGGGTGGAGGCAGGGAGGGGTGTTTACCAAGGCAGGGACTCTGGCAGACCCAGAGCAGCGGCCCTGTCTCCCCCAGGGTGGTGAGCAGCTGGATTGAGAGGCGCAAAGTGCAGTCGGAGAAGGCCAACCTGATGATCCTTTTCGACAAGTACCTGCCCACCTGCCTGGACAAGCTGCGCTTTGGGTTCAAGAAGATCACGCCGGTGCCGGAGATCACGGTGATCCAGATGATCCTGTACCTGCTGGAGTGCCTGCTCACGGAGAAGAGTGTGCCCCCCGACTCCCCCAAGGAGCTGTACGAGCTGTACTTCGTGTTTGCCTGCTTCTGGGCCTTCGGTGGCGCCATGTTTCAGGACCAGGTGACGTGGCCCGGCCACCCACGCAGGGTCTCTCGGCATCCCACTTAGCTGGGCCCCGATTTTCACTTCTGTGTTTCAACAGCTTGTAGATTATCGAGTGGAATTCAGCAAATGGTGGATCAACGAGTTTAAGACCATCAAGTTCCCCTCGCAAGGAACCATTTTCGACTACTACATTGATCCCGACACTAAAAAGTTCCTGCCCTGGACAGATAAAGTGCCCTCCTTTGAGCTGGATCCCGATGTCCCTCTGCAGGTAACTGTCCCCAAAGCAGGGCCACCGACGGGCGATTTAGAGGCAGGACTCGGCACAGCACCCGCTACACGCTGGCACGGAACATCCAAATACACCAGATTTTCAACAGTAGGGCCTTTTCAGTAGAACGTGGCATTTGTCACGCTGTTACGGCCTGCATGCTAACGGGAGGTAGAATTGTTGGAGAGTCACAGCTGCCCTCCTTCCCCTCCCCTCCCCTCCCCTGCCCTAGGCCTCTTTGGTCCATACTACGGAAACCATCCGCATCCGCTACTTCATGGACCTACTCATGGAAAAGTCCTGGCCGGTGATGCTGGTGGGGAATGCGGGGACGGGCAAGTCGGTGCTGATGGGGGACAAGCTGGACAGCCTGAACACGGACTACTACCTGGTGCAGGCGGTGCCCTTCAACTTCTACACCACCTCGGCCATGCTGCAGGGTGAGTCTGGCCCTGCCTACACGGCTGCCCCCAGCCCCCATTCCCTGCTGTCCCCTCTTACTGTGGGCCCAGGCACTCACCGGCCACTTTTCACCTCTTCACTTCCCACACCCCACCCGCTGGCCTTTCATTTCTGAGTCGGAGACAGAGGAGGAGCAACTGGGACCCTTGTTTCTGGTGCTCCCAGGTGGGTGTGGCGATGGGAGTCTGATGGCCAGTCGAGGCAGCAGGTCCCACAGGGAGTGTCTCAGCCAGTCTGAGGCGACCCAAAGGTGACGGAGGGCAAGGTTCCTGCCGCCCTCGCCTCTGATCGCTCTGTTTATTCCTCACACTGTACGCGGTGCCCCCTCAAGGGCCACTCCCAGGGTGGGTGTGTTTGGTGAACCTGGATCCCAGCCGGGTCCCACCTCCTGTCCTCTGGGGAAGCAGGTAGCGCCCCTCCCTACCTAACAGGCGCAGGCTCAGGAGGCGCAGGCTGGCGGCTGACCCTCTACCCTCTCTAGCGGTGCTGGAGAAGCCTCTGGAGAAGAAGTCGGGGAGGAACTATGGGCCGCCGGGCACCAAGAAGCTGATATACTTCATCGACGACATGAACATGCCCGAGGTGGACAAGTACGGGACGGTGGCCCCGCACACCCTCATCCGGCAGCACATGGACCACCGGCACTGGTTAGATGGGGCGGGGCCAGGGGAAGGGCGTGGCCACGGTGTGATGGGGCGGGGGCGGGGCATGGGAAGAGGCGGAGCCACGGGGCAGTGGGGCGGACTGGTGTGGTGTGGTAGGGGCGGGGCTGTGGGCGGGGCTGCAACGTGGGTAGGGAGACAGGGAGGTAGCTGGGCCGCCAAGTTTGTGGGGCCGCAAGGCCTTGAGGCAGGGCCAAGGCAGAGGAGAAGTTGTATCAGTTTCATCCATCGCCCGTTTCACAAACACACAGCTGTGGCGTAGAGCCGCAGTGGAGGGGGTCCCCCTTCGGCAGAGATGTCTGTCCCGCCCGAAGATGAAGCAGCACATCACTGGGTAAAGGCGGAGCTCTGAGGAAAACCCCCAGTGTGGTCACAGAGGAGCCCCCCAGCTGGGAGCCTCAGCAGAGAGATGCCCCTGGGGAGATGGTGCGCTGCTGGAAGCTGGCAGCCTTGACGCGCTGGCTGTGGGACCTTAGAGGGAGGGCATTCTGGATGGAGTGAACACTACGTGCAAAGGCCCTGCCGCCTGTGAAGGAGCCCAGGGAGGCCGGTGTGGCAGGCATGCGAGGGTCAGAGGGGAGAGGGTGCCCAGGGCAGCTGCAACCAGAACCCCTGGGCCTCTGGACAACGGGACAGGGTACGAACATTCTCCCAGTGGTACCGGGAAGCCAAAGGTGGCATGTTTAGGTTTGCAGTTTGGAAAGATCAGAACATTCAGTTGAGTTGTCTCTTAAAATAAGCAATTAGCCCAGGCCAAACCGGAGCATTCTTAGGCCAAAGAAGTCTGGAAACCACATCTGTGGGGCCTCCCCTTCTGCCAAGAAAGGGAGGCATGGGAGTTAGGTTGCCTAGTCAAGGTCATGGCACTCATGAGTGACGGAGCAGGATTTTTTTTTTTTTTTTTTTTTTTTGAGACAGTTTTGCACTTGTTGCCCTGGCTGGAGTGCAATGGCATGATCTCAGCTCACTGCAAACTCTGCCCCCCAGGTTCAAGCAATTCTCCTGCCTCAGACTCCCAAGTAGCTGAGATTACAGGAACGCACCACTACCCGGCTAATTTTTGTATTTTTAGTAGAGACAGGGTTTCACTATGCTGGTCAGGCTGGTTTCGAACTTCTGACCTCAAGTGATCTGCCCACCTCAGCCTCCCAACATGCTGGGATTACAGGCGTGAGCCAGTGTGCCCGGCTTATTCAGCTTATTTAATGATAGCAGCCATTAATAATTATCCTTACTGTATGTCAGGTACCCTTCCAAGTGTTTTTCATATGTTAGCTCCTTTAATCCTCCTGATGACCCATTGCACAGATGAGAATACTGAGGCGCAGAGATGTTAACCAACTTCCCAGAGCCTCAGCACTGCTCAGTGGAAGAGCTGGAACGTAAACCGTGGCCTGCTCTCTGAGCCACTCTTTGTCCCTTGTTTCAAAATTTCTCTTGAGAGCATGAAGTCACAGCAGCTGTTTCACATATTATCAGCACCTATGGAGGGTTTTTAAAACCACAGGGAGGACATTCTTGGGAGTGAAGTGGGGGCCAGGGATGGCTCCTCCAGGCAGGGGCCGCAACATGAACGCCGGTCTCCCCCGCTCAGGTATGATAGACAGAAGCTGACGTTGAAAGATGTTCATAACTGTCAGTACGTGGCCTGCATGAACCCCACTGCTGGCTCCTTCACCATCGACCCCAGGCTTCAGGTAAGCAGAAACCACACTCCTCCATGTCACCTGCTGTGAGTCCGAGGCTTGCTTCTGACAAATGAGAAGGACAGCTTGGGTTTGGGATGTCAGGGCTGCAAGCTGACATTCTCTGGAGAACTCCCTAACCTTGCAGAATGTGTCAGACAATTCCAGGGCATGGGGAGGACAGGCGGCTAGCCGGCCTTCCCTGTGACCCGGTCAAACGTAAAAATGCAGTTAAATCTGAACTCCAGATAAATACTTTTTTTAGTCCAAGTTTGTTCCATACAATATTTGGGACATAATGTTCTTTTTTTATTTTATTTTATTTTTTGCTTGTTTGTTTTGGTTTTGAGACGGAGTCTTGCTGCAGCATCCAGGCTAGAGTGCAGTGCATGATCTCAGCTCACTGCAACCTCCGCTTCCCAGGTTCAAGCAGTTCTTCTGCCTCAGCCTCCTGAGTAGCTGAGACTACAGGCATGTGCCACCACGCCCGGCTGATTTTTGAATTTTTAGTAAAAACAGGGTTTCACCATGTTGGCCAGGCTTATCTGAACTTCTGACCTCAAGTGATCCACCCGTTTTGGCCTCCCAAAATGTTGGGATTACAGGCGTGAACCACCACGCCTGGCCTGGGACATACTATTCTTTTAAAAAAAAAAAGAAAAAAAAAAGGAGGTCCTTGTTATTTGTCTGAAATTTGGATTTAGCAGGGCATTCTATTTTATCTGTGGCCCTTACCCAGACAGGCTTTGCCTGTGTGTTTTCTAAACACACGGAGACCTGGACTGAAAGCCAGGCCTGCGCTCTGAGCCCTTCCCTTGCCTTTGCCACAGTTCTTCTTGAGAGCAGCAAGTGAGTTTGGCTGTTTCACGTGTAGTGATACATAATATGGTTTTACCACGTGCAAGGCACAGGGCGGGTAACTGCCCATTCTGACAATGCCCGAAAGACCTTAGACCATGAGAACAGGGGCCGCTCTCCCACGACGGTGGTCCCAGCCCCGGGCAGGTCCCCCAGAGCTGGCTGACGGGAGTCTGTGGTTTTTCCGGAGCAGCGCCACTTCTGCGTGTTTGCTGTGAGCTTCCCCGGCCAGGAGGCCCTCACCACCATCTACAGCACCATCCTGACGCAGCACCTGGCATTCCGCTCGGTCTCCATGGCTACCCAGAGAATAAGCAGCCAGCTGGTGGCTGCAGCCCTGGGTAAGCTGGCCTCATCCCCTCTCCCGTCGGAAAAACCTGCAGGTCTGTGGGCTGATGGCTCTTCACATTTTCCCTTGATGAATATTTTATGTAAACTTTTTTTTTTTTTTTTGAGACAGAGTCTCGCTCTGTTGCCAGGCTGGAGTGCAGTGGCGCGATCTCAGCTCACTGCAACATCCGCCTCCCAGGTTCAAGCAATTCTCCTGCCTCAGCCTCCCGAGTAGCTGGGACTACAGGCGCAGGCCACCACGCCCGGCTAATTTTTGTATTTTTAGTAGAGACAGGGTTTCACCATGTTGGCCAGGATGGTCTCAATCTCTTGACCTTGTGATCCGCCCGCCTCGGCCTTCCAAAGTGCTGGGATTACAGGCGTGAGCCACCGCACCTGGCCTTTATTTACACTTTTAAATCAATATTTTAAAAACAATGCTATGTTTCGACAGGAGATATTATGAAATACAGTTGCTTCATGGGGGAGGTAGAGGCTAGGACATTCAGTACACAGACATGATTTACAGAACAGCAAACTTCCTCCCTCTTCAGAGAGCTGTGCAGATTTCTTACTCCAGTTTTCACCATTCCATGGTCCGTTGGCTTTAGAAATTTGAAGCTCTGCACTTCCTGAGGCCGTTAAGAGTACATAAGAACCGACGTGTCTTTTTCCTTTAACAGCTTTGCATCAGAAAATCGCAGCAACATTTCTTCCCACAGCCATTAAGTTTCATTATGTCTTCAACCTCAGGGACCTCTCCAATATTTTCCAGGTACTGCTCTTTTAGCTTCACGTCACGCCCGTCTTATGGCCCAGTCCCCGATCCACAGGTGCTCTCCTCATCACAGCTCTCAGGGAGCTGTGGACTGATGATGGTGGTGATGGTGATGCTAATGGTGATCATGCTGGTGGTGATGATGGTAATGATATTGATGGTGATGATGATGCTAATGGTGATCATGCTGGTGATGGTGGTAATGGTGGTGGTGGTAGTGATGGTGTTGATGGTGATGCTAGTGGTGATCATGCTGGTGATGATGGTAACGGTGATGGTGGTGGTGATGATGATGGTGATGGTAATGGTGATAATGGTGGTGACGATGGTGGTGATGGTGATGACGGTGGTGACAATGGTAGGGATGGTTATGATAGTGATGGTGGTGGTGATGGTGGTGATAATGATAATGATGGTGATGGTGATGATGATGGCAGTAGTGGTAGTGGTGGAGGTAATGGTGATGTGGTGATGGTAGTGGTAGTGATGGCTATGATGATTATGGTGATGATGGTTATGATGATAGTGATGGTGGTGGTGATGGCAATAGTGGTGATGATGGTAATGATGGTGGTAATAATGATGGTTGTGATGGTGATAGTGGTAGTAATGGGGGTCGTGATGATAATGATGGTGATGGTGGTGGTGCTGGTAATAGTGATGATTGTAATAAAGGTGGTGATGGTGGTGGTGGTGATGGCAATAGTGGTGATGATGGTAATGATGGTGGTCATGGTGGTTGTGATGGTAGTGATAGTGGTAATGGTGGTGCTGATGGTGATGATGTAGGGATGGTGATAATAGTGGTGGCAGTGATGGTGGTGATGTGATGTGATGATGGTGGTGGTGATGGAGATGATAATGGTGATAATGGTGGTGGTGATGATGGTAATGGTAGTGGTGGTGGTCATGGCAATGGTGATGAATGATGGTGGTGATGACAATGGTAGTGATGGTGGTAATGCTGGTGGTGGTGGTGGTGATAATGGTGATGCGATGGTGATGTGGTGATGTTGGTGGTGATGATAGTGATGGTGATGTGGTGGTGATGGTGATGGTGGTGATAATGATGGTGATGGTGGTGGTGATGATGACAGTAGTGGTGGTGATGATGGTAATGATGGTAATAATGATAGTGTGGTGGTAATGGTATTGATAGTGGTAGCGATGGTGTTAGTGATGATAATAGTGGTGTTGATGGTGATGTGGTAATGATGGTGATGTGATGGTGATAATGGTGATGATGGTGATATGTGTGATGGTGGTGGTGATGGTGATGTAATGATGGTGATGTGATGGTGATGATGATGGTGGTGATGATGATGGTGGTGATGGTGATGTGGTGGTGGTGGTGATGGTTCTGATAGGGATCGTGGTGGTGATGGTAATAATGTTTTCTCTCGTTTACTGACTGCTTACTCTTGAGTCAGGGATTGGGTTTGGCACCTTACTTACATCCGCGTTTTCTCCTCCTCCAACAGCACATAAGTTTGGTGCTCAAATCCCCACTTTACTAAGCAGGAGTTGGTAGCTAAGGGAGGTTAAGTTATGCCCACCTCCTCCCATATAGAGTATTAGCCCAGCCAGGCGTGGTGGCTCACACCTGTAATCCCAGCACTTTGGGAGGCTGAAGTGGGTGGATCACGAGGTCAGGAGTTCGAGACTAGCCTGGCCAATATGGTGAAACTCCGTCTCTACTAAAAACATAAAAATCGGCCACGTATGGTGGTGTACACCTGTAGTCCCAGCTACTTGGGAGGCCGAGGCAGGAGAATCACTTGAACCTGGGAAGCGGAGCTTGCAGCAAGCCGAGATCATGCCACTGCAGTCCAGCCTGGACAACAGAGCAAGACTCCATCTCAAAAAAACAAAAAGTATCAGCTCAAATGTCACGTTCTCACAGAGGCCCCTCCTCATCCCTCACACTCGGTCTCGCTACCTTGGGTGTGTCATTCAGAGCACACATCACAGTGTAAAATGACCCTGTTTCTTTGTGTACCTGGCCACCTCCTCCCACTAGCATGTCAACTCCACAGCGTCAGGGTCTGTTGCATCCTTGCTGTGCCTGGGAAATTGCAGGCCCTCAATCAGCTCTTGTCCAGCTTGCCGAGGGTTGCTTGCTTAGTAAATGACCAAGCCAGGACTGGACCAAATAGACTAGCTGCAGCACCCAAGCCAGTGACATCAACCACTGTGGCATCAATCACTAGTTCCCTTTATCATGAGCCTCCCTTGTCCCTCCTCCACCATTCACTCTACTAGAGGATGAGGCCGCAACCCTGTCCTGTGAGGAAACCTCTTCCACATTTCTTTTGTTTTTTTTTTTTTTTGAGACAGAGTCTCGCTCTGTCGCCCAGGCTGGAGTACAGTGGTGCAATCTGGTCTCACTGCCACCTCCGCCTCCTGGGTTCTCGCGATTCTCCTGCCTCAGCCTCCCGAGTAGCTGGGATTACAGGTGCGCACCACCACGCCACGCCTGGCTAATTTTTGTATTTTAGTAGAGATGGGGTTTTACCACGTTGGGCAGGATGGTCTCAATCTCCTGACTTCATGATCTGCTTGCCTCGGTCTCCCAAAGTGCTGGGATTACAGATGTGAACCACTGCGCCCAGCCGAAAACTCCTCCACATCTCTCAGACACAAACACATGCTCTGGCATCTGGGATTTGCGAGACGTCTGTGATGAGTGACTTCCCTGGCCCCAAGTGATGCCGTGCCAACAGCTGAGCAGGTCCCCTCGCCCCGGGGGAGGAGGCTGCTCCTTAGGTCCTCTGTGTCCAGCACTGGTCTCGCCTTCATAATGGCTAATGGTGCTGACCATCCTATGTTTGGGGCAGGGACTCTTATTTTCCATGGCAGAAGTTCTGAAAACCCCACTGGACCTTGTCCGCCTTTGGCTACATGAGGCTGAACGAGTGTATGGTGACAAAATGGTTGATGAAAAAGACCAGGAAACACTGCGTAGAGTCACCATGGCCTCCACCAAGAAGTTCTTTGATGTAAGTCAGGCTACCTTGTCCCTCTCCCACGCCCAGCACGTCTCCAAGGGTGGGGGGCATCTGTGGCCAGTGAGCCCCACAGCCCCCTCAGAAGGGCCCTTTGGTGGGGGTGGGAAGATCCATGTTAGGCTGCAAGCGATCATTCCAGCACATGGCTGTGGATCGAGTGAGAAGGAATCGACTGCTTCGTAGATGAGGGTGTGATCACCTCCCTCCATCCACTCGGGGTGGAGAGAGGCCCTGCGTGGCTCAGTGTGCCTTGCTGGTATATCCTGTCTGTTCTTGGCGGAGTCATTTCTTTGGACTACGAATTCATTCCTGATACGGTAGGATTGGACCCTCCCACCCCAAGAAATTTGCCCGGCAGTTTGCTGGGCCCACGGCACCAGGTTTGGGCCCCTGGAGACTGGTTCTGGTACACCAGGGTGACCTCCTAGGCCACGGTGGCAAAGTACTGAGCTACTGCTAATTATCTGTGTGGTCATGGTGGCCAGAACCGGAAGTATCGTCTCTTTTTTTCCTAGGATCTTGGTGAAGAGCTCTTATTTGCCAAGCCAAATATCTTCTGCCACTTTGCTCAAGGGATTGGCGATCCCAAATACGTTCCTGTAACTGACGTGGCTCATCTGAACAAGCTGCTGGTGGACGTCCTGGACAGCTACAATGAAGTTAATGCGGTCATGAATTTGGTGAGCAGGCTGGGACTGATGGCAAGGGCATGGGACCTGGACGGGGTCATCCCCTCTGTCTGCATTATCGACATCTGAGTGGCATTCTGTGGGGCTACGGGGCACACGGCATGCACCTCAGCGTGCGCAGGGTCTGTGCTGGTGGCAGAGCTGATGCCAGTTGCTGTAAGATGCTGCAGCATCTCTCTGGTTTCTGCAGGTGCTGTTTGAGGACGCCGTGGCTCACGTCTGCAGGATTAATCGCATCCTGGAGTCTCCCCGGGGGAACGCCCTGCTGGTGGGGGTAGGCGGCAGCGGCAAACAGAGCCTCTCCCGCCTGGCAGCATACATCAGCGGCCTCGACGTGTTCCAGATCACCCTCAAGAAGGGCTATGGGATCTCCGACCTCAAGGTGAGAGCCGACTGTTCAGTAGCTGCCTTTTGCGGTAGGATGGCGGAGTAAAGAAAAACTTCACCACTTTCTTTTCCGAAATGAAGCCAGCCAGTACAGGGAATCTGAGCATCACCAGTAGTCCTTATCTAAGGGATCTTTACCTTAGAAAGCTGAGGCCGGAAAACCTTCTGGCCAGTGTGCATGCCTGTGTGACTGAGGCAAAGAGTGTGTCTCTCAATGCCTTGATGGACACAGTCCAGAAAGTCAACACAGATCACAGAGGCAGAGATTGGATTCCCGCCCTGGTCACTGAGTGTTTCAAATTGTTCCCTGTTCTCTCTCCAGATGACAGAATTCAGAGCCGTGACTAGGTGTCTGACCGCATGCCCGAGCTTCTGAATGGTGCTTTTGAAATGAATTAAATAAACATTAGAGTAAACATAAGGTCTCCCACGCCCAAGACACACTGCTGAGGGTTTTTATTGATTTCTTGTTCCTGAAAATCTGCTCTCCCAGGCAACTGCATGCCATTAGTTCAGAACGAATCACTGTGCTTGAGATTAGACCTGAAATTAATCAGATCGTGCTACGCAGCCATGCCTTCTCTGGGTCTATGCCCAGGGCATTGTTGTGGGGCCAGGATGCTGCCAGACCCAAGGGGGAGCCCTAAGGGGACTCTCCCACAGCACGTGGCCCTGAGGCAGTCACTGGGCTGGTGGCTTTAGCAGGCGGACCTGGAGCCAGTGATGTTGGGAGCGGTGGGAGGCATCTGCAGGCAGAGACCCTGGAGGGGGGCAGGCCAAGCTGTGCCAAGGACAGCTACCCTCTGGGAGAGTCTCCAGTTTCTGGCTGTGTGTTCTCTGCCTTCCCAGTGGATTCCACTCCATATATAAAGGGACCAGCCTGCTCTTTTTTGAAGTCCTCAGATGGGCACTCCTGAACACGTCCCTGCCTTCTGGACCCATGAGCAGTAGCGGGCCATGGGTTCTCAGCACATCTGATGGAGTTAGTCCACGTTGGTCTCTGCCGCCACTCAAGTGTCGTTTGAACCTGGAGCCGTGTAGGTTTACTGAGCTTTCTCCCCTGCAGTCTCTAGTCTATTAACTAAATCGTGTTGGTTTACATTCCTGTCAGCATCATTTCCTTGCTCTGCCTCCCTGCGGGGATTTTCTTCCTGATCCCTCCTGTTGGGGCTGATCGTGGGTGCTGTACTATTTTATTCGTCCTCATCAGCCGCCGCTCTATGATCTGGTCTGTGGAATTTCACTGCCCCTGCACTCATCATGAATCAGCTTTGCACTCATCTTTCTCTGTCATTTATTAAGCAGCTTCTGTGGATTCAGAGCTAAGGGCAGAGATAAACGGGGCTAAAAGTCCCTGTATTGTACTGGGGGAGCCAGACTCCTGAGCCATTCCACATGATTCTGGTTCTAATAGTGCTGTCCTAGTAACAGGCTCAGCCCATGAGGGTAACGTGTATGTTTGTAATGATGTAAAATTATAAACTAGGTACCCAAAGCTGTGGTACCTGCTAGAGGCTAGGGGTGCACAGGAAAGGGGTGAGGAACAGGCCCTGGAGGACAGTGTGCCGTGTGAAAAGCCTTGGGCTTGGTCCTAAGAAAATGAGACACCACCCAGATTGCGAGCGGGCGATAAAGGGGCAGGACCTAGCGGAGTTCTAAGACACAGGAAGGATAGTTTGAAAGCACAGAAACTGTCAAAGGGTGACCTGGGTGGAGCTGGGGCACAAGACCTGTGACCCCACAAAGCCTGAAAGCAGGTAGGTGCGATGAGAAGGGAGAACAGAGGGGAGGGGGAAGCAGGGCCATCCCATCGAGGGCTGTGCCTGCCTAGAGGGCGCGTGTGACCTCAGGGGCTTAGTTGGGGTCCAGGATCTAAAACCTTCAGGTGCTACCCCAGCTCCCCTCCCCACACCCCACACACAGCCCCTGGGGCCAGGCAGTGGGGAGCTTTTATTTCGGCAAAACCTCCTCCCCAGCCTGAGTCAGCAGCCGGAGCTGGGCTGCCCCATGACGAAAGCCATTCAGCAGAACGAGGGACGGTGCCCCCGACTTCCTGCAGATGAAAAGGGAGGGGTGAGAAGCGGCCATCGGGTGGGGTGGGGGGCTTGGCCTCACATGGTTCTCAGGGAGGAGGCCTTGCTGCGCAGCCCGCACCCCCACTCTCAAACCTTGGCTCCCTGTCCTTCCTCTCAACTGCCGGTGGCATTGCCTATGGCAAGGAAAGGCACCGCTGATGATGCTCTGGCCAGAAAAAGGGAAGCCTGTGCCCCTTACTCATGGCTGGTCCCTAGACAGGCCTAGATGCAGGTGACGATTGCCGTCCTTGGCTGACAGTGATGACAGGGATGCAGGCAGCTCCAGCTTCAGTAGTACCATGGGGGCCCTCAACCAAGATGGGAGGGAGGGTCGGGGAGATGATATACCTGGGGATGAGGCCGCCAGTGCCCGGCGGGACGTGTGAGGCTGGGAAGTGCAGGAACAGGGTGGGGGTGGAGATGGGGAGACCAGCCTCAGTGGTGGTGTAAGAGGGAGGGAGTGGGGGAGACTGTGCCAGGGAGTGTGTGGGGAGGGTGAGGTGGGGGCAGGCCGGAATCCAGGGGCAGCCCAGGGTCACAGTGGGCCCGGTGAGGCCACTCCACATGGGACAGTGCGGCTGTGAGAAAGCCGAGGGGTGGGCGCAGTGGCTCGAGCCTGTAATCCCAGCACTTTGAGAGGCCAAGGCAGGAGGATCACTTGAGCCCAGGAGGTAGAGGCTGCAATAAGCTGTGATCGTGCCACTGCTCTCCAGCCTGGGCGACAGAGTGAGGTCCTACCTCTAAAAAAGTAAAATCAGAAAAAAAAAATGATGTCTGGTGTGGTCACTCTCCACCCAATGCACTTGCTACCCTGTGAACAGAGAAGGGTGTTGGGTTTTTGACTCAAGGTCGTCCCTGGCTCTCACACTCCGCCCCTTGCCTTGAGGCAGGGTCCAACGATGTAGCCATGGCTGGAGACCCACCTGCGTTTCCAGGCTCAGGGAGTCCCCTTGCTTTTTCTTAGCTTCTCGAAAGATAGGAGATTTGAGGCTGGCTTTTAACCCTGGTCAACTCCTAAAGATCTGGCTTGGTGACGTTTCTCTTTATATAGAGACACTTTGGGGAGTGGGACTTGGTTCGGAAGGATGGAGCAGCCATTGGGGTGCCTATAGTGGACGCTTTAAACCCTTTTCAGTAAGTACAGAAGCCCGTAGGTCTTGTTTTTTAAATTAAATATTATAGATAAGCAAATAGCCAAAACCCTGGAAATACATGCTACTACTTGGATGAGGCTGGTAGGCATTTTGGAAACTGGCATATTTTTCAGAAATAACAAGCTATTCTTACTGCTCTGTAATGTCCTTTTTTTTTTTAAGATGGAGACTCACTCTGTCTCCCAGGCTGGAGTGCAATGGCGTGATATCAGCTCATTGCAACCTCTGCCTCCTGGGTTCAAGCAATTCTCCTGCCTCAGGCTCCCGAGTAGCTGGGACTACAGGCGCTTGCCACGATGCCCAGCTAATTTTTGTATTTTTAGTAGAGACGGGGTTTCACCATGTTGGCCAGGATGGTCTTGATCTCTTGACCTTGTGATCCGCCTGCCTCGGCCTCCCAGAAAGTGCTGGGATTACAGCGTTGAGCACCGCTCCCGGCCATAATTTTTTTTTTTTTTTTGAGTTGGAGTCTCACTCTGGAATGCAATGGCGTGATCTCGGCTCTGAAACCTCCACCCCCTGGGTTCAAGTGTTTCTCCTGTCTCAGCCCCCTGAGTAGCTGGGATTACAGGCGCCTGCCACCACGCCCAGGTAATTTTTGTATTTTTAGTAGAGACAGGGTTTCACCATCTTGGTCAGGATGGTCTCAATCTCTTGACCTCTTGATCTGCCTGCCTCGGTCTCCCAAAGTGCTGGGATTACAGGTGTGCGCCACTGTGCCCGCCAGCCATGCTTTAAAAAAAAAAACAAAAAAACTCTTTTTCATTTATTCTTCCAAAATTCCTGTGAAATCATTCTGTGGCTCTGTCTTTAAACCCTGCTGGGACTGGGAGGAGCTTTGCCGTGTATGTGGATGACTCTGAAGGGGGTTCGCCGTTGAGTCTCCCAGGCCAAGCCTGCAGGAAATATTTATTCAGGGCCTCTTTTAGGGTCTCCATTTAAGATTTTTTTTCTTTCTTTTGCAGGTGTGGTAAAATGTACATAGTATAAAATTGACCATTTTCACTATTATTTATTTATTTTGAGACAGAATCTCACTGTGTCACCCAGGCTGGGGTGCAGTGGCAAGATCTCGGTTCACTGCAACCTCCACCTCAGAGTTCAACAATTCTTATGCCTCAGACTCCCAAGTACCTGGGATTACAGGCACGTGCCACCATATCTGGTTAATTTTTGTATTTTTAGTAGAGACAGGCTTTCACCATGCTGGCCAGGCTGGTCTCAAACTCCTGACCTTAAGTGATCTGCCTGCCTCAGCCTCCCAAAGTGCTGGGATGATAGATGTAAGCCACCACACCCAGCCTGTTATTTTATCTAAAAAAAATTTTTTTCCAAGACAAATAGAAGAGTAAGACTTTTATTTACTGGGCACGGTGGCTCACGCCTGTAATCCCAGCACTTTGGGAGGCTGAGGCGGGCGGATCACCTGAGGTTAGGAGTTTGAGACCAGCCTGGCCAGCATGGTGAAACCCGGTCTCTACCAAAAATACAAAAATTAGCTGAGTGTGGTGGCAGGAGCCTGTAATCCCAGCTACTTGGGAGCAGGAGAACTGCTGAAAGCTGGAAGGTGGAGGTTGCAGTGAGCCAAAATCGCAACACTGTACTCCAGCCTAGGTGACAGAGCGAGACTGTCTCAAAAAAAAAAAAAAATAAGACATTTTCACCACCTTTCACGTCTAGTCCAGTGGCATGAGGCACATCCACATTGTTGTGTGACTGTCATCACTGTCCCTCTCCAGAACCCTTTCATCTTCCCAAACAGGAGCTCTGGCTCCATGAAGCAAACACTGCTCCTTCCCCAGCCCAGCCCCTGGCAACCTCCGTTCTTCTTTCTGTCTCTGACTTTGACTACCCTCGGGACCTCATGTAAGTGGAATCACACAGTATTTGTCCTTTCGTGTCTGGCTTCTTTTACTCGGCGTCATGTCCTGCAGGTCCGTCCGTGCTTCAGCATGTGTCAGAATTTCCTCTCTTCTTAAGACCAAATCCTATTCCGTTGCACAGATGGACCGTGCTTTGTGTACCTGTTCATGCGTGGCTGGACACTTGGGTGTCCTGATGGCTGCTGTGAACCTGGCTGTGCTCCGTTCAAGGTTCTGGGTCTTCTGCTACAGACCTTGGACGCTTCCTTTTTTCTTTTCCTTAGAGACAGGGTCTTGCTGTGTTGCTCAGGCTGGTCTTGAACTCTTGGCCTCAATTGATCCCCCCACTTCAGCTTCCCCAAGCCCTAGGATTATAAGCGTGAGCCACCATGCCTGGCCTACGTTTCTTAGAAAGTTAGTCCTGTGGCAGAGTGCGCCGGTGATCCCAATTACTTGGGAGGCTGAGGCAGGAGAATCACTTAAACCCGGGCAGCGGAAGTTACAGTGAGCTGAGATTGCGCCGTTGCACGCCAGCCTGGACGACAGAGCGAGACTGTCTCACAAAAAAAAAAAAAAAGAAAAAGAAAAAGAAAAAGTTGACCCCGTGGGCCTGGGTTCTGGGTGGTTGTGGAGGATGTCTCTAATTGAGCGTCTTCTTACCAAGGCCCCTAAGCGTGTCCTCATTCCGTCCAGGTCGACCTCGCCGCTCAGTACATAAAGGCTGCCGTGAAGAACGTCCCCTCGGTGTTCCTGATGACAGACTCCCAGGTGGCTGAGGAGCAGTTTCTGGTGCTGATCAATGACCTGTTGGCCTCGGGAGAGATCCCTGGGTTGTTCACAGAGGATGAGGTGGAGAACATCATCTCCTCCATGCGACCCCAAGTTAAGTCCCTTGGCATCACTGACACCCGGGAAGCATGTTGGAAATTCTTCATTGAGAAAGTGCGCAGACAGCTCAAGGTGGGACGCCCGTCTTCGGCCGGGCCCCAGGAGCCCAGCTTGGCCCCTGTTGCCTACAGGGCTTGGGTTTTTGCTCTGCATAGAGTCGGGAGACTAATCCTTCGTGGGGTGGGAAATCCCGTTAGGAGAGCGTTAGGGGTGGGGCTGTCTGAAGAACCGGAGCCTGGAGATTTTTTTACATGGGTCGTTAGAGGTGCCTTGGGGCCAAAAGAAGTGTTTACAGTCATCCTTTGGTATCTGAGGGGGATGGATTCCAGGACCCCCACGGATACCAGAATCCACGGAGAGATGGGTGTTCAAGGTCCTGATATAAAACAGTGTCATATTTTGAACACGCTCCCTGCTACTTTAAATCATCTCTAGATTACTTATAATACCTAAAATAATATAAAATGCGATTTAAATACTTGTTATGCTATATTTTAATTTGCATTATCATTTTTTAAAAATTATTTTCAGTCCATGGTTGGTTAAATCCACATCTGTGGACAGACAGCCGACTCTGTGACCCCTCCCCACACATAGCTAGTTTAAGTAAATAAATGCACCTTGACTTTTTATGAGGGGGTGGGACAGAATTTTGCTCTTGTCGCCCAGGCTGGAGTATAGTGGTGCAATCACGGCTCACTGCAACAAGTGCATCCTCGGTTCAAATGGTTCTCTTGCCTCAGCCTCCTGAGTAGCTGGGATTACAGGTGCCCACCACCACGCCTGGCTAATTTTTGTATTTTTAGTAGAGACAGGGTTTCACCATGTTGGCCAGGCTGGTCTTGAAGTCTTGACCTCAGCTGATCCGCCCGCCTTGGCCTCCTAAAGTGCTGGGATTACAGGTGTGAACCGCTGCACCTGACCGCACCTTGACTTTCCATATCGCCTCTAGGGCTGGTAGGCTAAACTCCCCTAGTAGGACAGACAACCCCTTGGATCTGTTGGCCCTGTCTTCTCCAGAGTTCAGTGGTGCTGCCTTTTGGGGGCTGCCAACCCCATAGCTCTCCTGGGCACGTGCCAGCCATTGTTTTCCCTACGTGACTCAAATAGAGCAGGGGCCCTCCAGCCCCTCTCCGGGCTGCCTAGCCCAATGAGTGAATGTTATCTGTGGAGCCAAAGGCATCCCCTGATGGGCACTGCCTGCTCCTGGATCCTCTTTGGCCTTGCCAGTGCTGGCTCTGTCCCAGCACCCTCACGTCATCATGCAGTAAGGACTGCAAAGTCAGTCAAGCGTGAGCCACCCCCACAAATGGCAATGTCCATGCAGTATCTACACCACGAAAGAGGGGACCAGAGGGCAAGGGCAGCTGGGAGGCTAAGGCCCATGGCAAAGGAGGTTCTCATCTAGCCGGAGTGCCCCCCTAGGCCTGTCTCCACAGCAGCTTCTCCAGGTGGGGTCCCAGGGACTCCCTGCCCTTTCTGGGAATTAGCTGCTGTCCAGGGCCCAGCAGGGACCCCTCCTGCTGAACCGAAGGGCTTGGAGCGTGGCTGTTCTCAGGCCTCATCTGCCCAATGTGGATGCCCACTCCCCACTCCTTCCTTTGCCCGGCCTTTTTTTAGAGAGGCAGGGGCCCCTTTGGGAGGGATTGAGATTGCTAATGAGAGGCATGAGTCAGATGAGCATTTATTCACTGCAGTGCAGCGGCCGCCCTTCAAGCCCAGAACGGGGACTGCGCTCCCCAGGCCCTGGGCAGCCAAGCCCAGCAAGGGCTTTGCTTTCTGGAAGAGCTTTCTGTGGAGTGATGGATTAGCCCAGCACTGCAGTCCCAGTGAGTGGTGCATCTGTGTCCCCTACACCCAGGTGATCCTGTGTTTCTCACCTGTGGGCTCCGTACTGCGGGTACGAGCCAGAAAATTCCCGGCTGTGGTCAACTGCACAGCCATCGACTGGTTCCACGAGTGGCCAGAAGATGCCCTGGTGTCCGTCAGCGCGCGCTTCCTGGAGGAGACCGAGGGGATTCCGGTAAGTCACCAGGGCCACCTCTGCTGCAGCACAGAGCCAGGAGGACAGGGACGGGCAAGGGCTGGCTCTCTGAGAGAGAAGGAGCTGGGACTAGGGTGAGCTGAGCGACGCGCCTGCCTGGGGCTCAACCTTTAAGAGGCTGCCAGAAACCTCAGGCATCCAGATAAGTGAGGTTTTAATGTATTCGTTTTGAAGATGGAAATGAATGCTAAAAAATGCGTGATGAACGAACCATCAGAATTGTGAACCAAGGTGGGCTGCTGGGTTTTTTTGTTTCATTGTCCTGCAATCCTGAGCCATGGAGGCGTGGTTTCCAATCTGGCCCTGTGTGGTCAAGGCCCCAGGGCCAGTTCAGGAGGGCTGAGGACACACAGCATGCAGACAGGTTGGGCCTCTCGGGCTTTCTACCTTGTCTCGACTGCTGTCTGGAGAGCCTGTGTTTGCTGGGATAAGCATACACAAGGGCGCACACCATTGCCTTGTGCACCTCAGGGGAAATGATAGATCCCACATTCTCTCGCAGTCTCTTTTTATTGAAAGATGGTGCCCAAGGCCAGGGGTGGTGGCTCACGCCTATAATCCCAGCACTTTGGGAAGCTGAGGTGGGCAGATCACTTGAGGTCAGGAGTTCGAGACCAGCCTGCCCAACATGATGAAACCCCATCTCTACTAAAAATATAAAAATTAGCTGGATGTGGTGGTGCATGCCTGTAATCCCAGCTACTTGGGAGGCTGAGGCAGGAGAATCGCTTGAACCTGGGAGGCAGAGGTTGCAGTGAGCTGAAATCGTACCACTACACTCCAGCCTGGGTGACAGAGCAAGACTCCATCTCAGAAAAACAAAAAACAATGAAATATGGTGCCCGTGATCACTGTTTAAGCTAAATGCTTGCCTGGAAATCACCTGTAAACCCTGGCTCACTTTCAACCAACTCAGTAGGAGGGATAAGGAGCCCTGGGAATAGGCCACCCTTTATTACCATCTCTTATTTATTTTGTACGTATATGAAGTGATTAAGTAGGCTAGAATAAACCTGAAACTAGCTTCTCTTTTTCCTGGTTTTTGAAGATGGGAAGAAGAGCCTGCTTGCTGTTAGAGCATTCATTTATGAGGTTGGTCACTCCCAGTAACTCTGCAGTTCAAAAGTGTCCTTTGGAGCGTAGATTTGGGTTTCTAGTTCCCACGGCAGAGGTTCCTAGAAACAGGCATTGCCCCCCGCCCCGTCCCCACCACCAGCACTACATACATGCTAAACCATGTGTGTTGGATGAATTCATTACTTTTCAAAATATCCTGAATTAAAATGAATATCGCTGAGACAGTTTCTGGGTGAAGCTCCCCGTGTCTATCTTCAGGTAGGTGGGCAGGCCCAGAGGGCTGGGAGAAAGAGGTTCTAAATCCCAGGACCCAGCCTTGAGAGTGAACAATAAATATTTGCAGAATTACCTGGGATATGAAAACATAGTCTCAGCCTGGTACTTTTTTAGATATGCAGGTATGTGAATGTGTTTGCATGTGTATATATGCAAGTATGTGAGTGTGTGCACATGTATAGATGCAGGTATGTGAATGTGTGTGCACGTGTATAGATGTGGGTATGTGACGCATATGCACGTGTATAAATGCGGGTACGTGAATGAGCGTGCACGTGTAGAGATGCGGGTACGTGAGTGCGCGGGCGCGTGTAGATGCGGGTACGTGAGTGCGCGGGCGCGTGTATGGCTGCGGGTACGTGAGTGCGCGGGCACGTGTAGAGATGCGGGCACATGTAGAGATGCGGGTACGTGAGTGTGCAGGCGCATGTATGGATGCGGGTACGTGAGTGCGCGGGCGCGTGTAGAGATGCGGGTACGTGAGTGCGCGGGCGCATGTATGGATGCGGGTACGTGAGTGCACGGGCGCGTGTAGAGATGCGGGTACGTGAGTGCGCGGGCGCGTGTATGGCTGGGGGTACGTGAGTGCACGGGCACGTGTAGAGATGCGGGTACGTGAGGGCGCGGGCGCGTGTAGAGATGCGGGTACGTGACTGCGCGGGCACGTGTATGGATGCAGGTACGTGAGTGCGCGGGCGCGCGTAGAGATGCGGGTACATGAGTGCGCGGGCGCGTGTAGAGATGCAGGTACGTGAGTGCGTGGGAGCGTGTATGGATGCGGCTATGTGAGTGCGTGTGTATATATGCATGTGCATGTGCACACATACGCGTGTGTGAGTCAGGTAATGGTAACAAGCTCTGCTGTGTCCCGGACACTGAGCTAAACCCTTCCATGGTGAAATGCCCACAAGAGCCCCAGGATCTGTTGCTCTCAGGAGCCCCTTTGGTCATTGGAAAGCACTGAGGTTGAGAGAGGCCTCCGGGCACCTTGTCCAGGGCCCCCAGTGAGTCTGGGAAGCCCCACTTAGCTAATCTGCAGGACGGGTTCCCGGGGATGACCCGCTGTCTCGTCTTTGTAGCGGGAAGTCAAGGCCTCCATCAGCTCTTTCATGTCCTACGTGCACACCACCGTCAATGAGATGTCCAAGGTGTACCTGGCTACCGAGAGGCGCTACAACTACACCACACCCAAAACCTTTCTGGAGCAGATCAAGCTGTACCAGAACCTGCTGGCCAAGAAGAGAATGGAGCTGGCTGCCAAAGTCGAGAGGCTGGAGAACGGCCTGATGAAGCTGCAGAGCACGGCTTCCCAGGTAGGTGAGGGGGTCCAGCTGCCAGCTCCCACGAGCCGCTACTGTCAGGCTTCTGTGGGCTGGTCACACCAGGGCTCAGCACTGCCTAAAGTAAGATGAGCATGCTTCCTGCCTTCGGGAAGCTTTCAGTTAGTGTACCTGTCATAGCAAAGACTCAGAATGCTTTCACAGTGCTGCTCGTGCGGAGGGTGCTTGACACAGGTGATGGCATCTGTCCCGTGTCTGGTGAGATTTGATCGCGAAGCCCAATGCAGTCAATGAACATGCATTTGTTCATCCGTAAATGCTGTTCACACTGTGGTGCCCGGCTCAAAAAGCTTGCTGGGTCTTCTTCTCTATGCCGTATTGATTTTTATGGGTTCTGCCTGCTTCAAACACCCTCCATCATGCAGCCCCGGCTCCTTCGTCTTTATTGCCCACCGTTGACACCTGTGAGGGGGCCTGAAAATAGCTGCCACCTCCCTGCTGGAGTGAACAAACTAAGGCCTCCCACTTGCTTCCGAGGGGACCCCTGTCCCCCCAAACTCTGTCACTCTCCCACCAGCCTGGAGGGGCCCTGGCCAGCCCTGACTTCTCAGCACTGCAACTCAGTTGGCATTTGAGACAGAGCCTTGCTGTGTCATCCAAGCTGGAATGCAGTGGTGCGATCACGGCTCACTGCAGCCTCATCTTCCTGGGCTCAAGCAATCCTCCCACCTCAGCTTCCCAGGTAGCTGGGACCACAGGTGCAGGCCACCATGACTGGCTAACTTTTTTTATTATTATTTTTATACAGACAGGGTCTCGCTGTGTTGCCCAGGCTGCAGTTGACGTTTTTCTATTCAGTCACCTTGCCAATTCCTTTGAGCACCAGGAATGTCTCATACTTGTGACCCTGTGTACACAGCCAGTGCTCAATCAATACTTACTTTTAAGATACTGAAAAGACCCTCCAAAATGAGTCACTGGGACTCGTCGGACACTGCCCTGCCGTCTGCCCCTCCTGTGCAGGGTGGCGTGTGTTGGCTGCAGCCCACGCTTGCCATTTCTTGCTTTCTCCCTCCCCAGGTGGATGACTTGAAAGCCAAGCTGGCGATTCAGGAGGCTGAGCTCAAGCAGAAGAATGAGAGTGCAGATAAATTGATCCAGGTGGTTGGCATCGAGACTGAGAAGGTCAGCAAAGAGAAGGCCATTGCTGACGAGGAAGAAGTCAAGGTTGAGGTCATCAATAAGGTAGGCAGAGGCAGCCCAGTGTGGCCTCAGCAGGGTTGCTGCACTGGCCAGGCCTCCCGGGCCTCCCCATGTGGTCACGTGCCACCAACAGACATGGAAAAGACTGAGACTTACATAGAAGGATGAGGTTCCTGACCAGCGGGTCCCTGGAGGGAGGGAGTCTCTCCCAGGTGAGCGCCCCCGCTCACAAGTGGGCTTTCCTTAGAAAGTTCCCACCCCCGTAGCCCAGCTCCTCAATGTTCAGCTCCCAGCCTGCAGTGGCAGCCTTACTAGGAGCTTGCGAGAAATGCAGGTTCTCGGGCACCAGCTCAGCTCTGCTGAATGGGGCCTGCATGTTAACGAGATGGCCTCAATCCGTGACCATGGGAGGGGTTGAGAAGACCTCACTGGAGCCTGGTCCTCGGACATGCTGCTCTGGACCCCCCACAGAGGGTAGGATGTCATTGGCCAGGGGTGGACTCCTATTGGCGAGACCAGCTCCCAATGCATCAACATGGGTTTAAGATCTCTCAAAGTGATCATGTGGTCGGTGAAAAAGAGAGACAAGGAAAACGTTTTCCTTAAAGCTGGGCCCAGGGGAGACACCACATAATGCCGCCCCGTGGATGTCTGACATTCCCCTGAAAACCTGTTTTTTATTGTGCTCTTTCAGTGCGGGAGGGGGAGTGAGGTTACGCAAAGTTTCAGTGATAATTATACAAAAAGAATACATTTGCAAAAACTGGTGCGCAAAAATCACAACGTGGTATTATAAAAGCAGAGCAATGTAAAGATAACTTTCTGTGTGTCAGCACAGAAACCATACACCATAGCAAGAATAGACGTTAAACATAAACTTAGGATGATCAGCAAGAACATATTTGGGCTCACAGCTACAGGTGGAACAGGATCTGACACAGGACAACCAGCCTGACCACAAAATCTGCAAGAGGAGGGGCCTCCACGCAGGCCTGGAGGAGCCGTGGGAGAAGAAAGACTTTTACATCCTCATCTCCATCACAGAGACAGACGCCCCTCATGCGTCTGTTTATAGGCTCTCCATAAGGGTCGCATCCCCTTTCCAGGGCCCTAATCAATATGCCTGTCCTGGGAAAGGAATCTGGGTAATAAGCCTCTCCATTACACATCCATATATAGGCTCTCTGCAATGAGAAGCCCGTTACGCGCTGTCATCTCTCTCCGGCAGGCAAGCTCCGTGCTCAGTCCCTTTCACAGAGCTCCTGTTTCTACCAGGACAACTCAGCAGAGCCAAAGTCACAAGTCACATCTCAGCATTTCACATTATCCTTCATTTTCCCAAATACAATCGATGCAGTAACAAGCATCACAGAGCAAAAAACTCATTTCAGGAAAACCAAATTCTAAGAGAATTTACAGGTTAAAAATCAACAACAATTTCTTCTTGTTATTTCAGATAGCTTAGGTTTTGCCAATGCTTCCAGAAGCTTGGGGTTGCTCAATCACCACAGTGGGGTTCAGAGTATTCCCAGCAGGCTCCTTGCTGGTTTGCGGGGTGGCCGAGGTTGAGAACTGATGCTTAGCAGGGGAGCGTCTTCACCTTTGGAGCCTTGAGGTCCACAGCATCATTGATGCAACTTCAAATCACTCCTCCCTGGGTGCTTTTTTTTCGTCAGTCCCACATCCCTGTAATTATTTAAATTAAGAGCGTTCCAGTCATTGCCCACTGTCTGCTGAGTAAATGAATGAACATGTGCACAAATGAAGGAGTTTCTGCTTTCTTAGCGGGGGGATGAGCTGCACACTCTGAAACGTTCCATTTTGGAGAGATTATGAAACAGCCCCAGAAACAATAAGGTCGAAAAGGCAGGGTGGTCTGGGTGGCCCCTGGATTTCCCCTCCAGTCTTGCAAGCTCAAGCCAGTAGAAGGAACAGTTCCTGTTCCAGAATCCCGCCCAACTGCTGAGGCATTGCTCATTCTGACCTGAGGGTACAGGGCAGAGCAGAGGAGGCAGGGGGGGAAGGTGGGCTCCAGACAGCGGCCAGGTGCACACGGAGGGATATTGACAAAGCAGTACAGTTAGCAAATGCAGCAAATGAGCAGGGGCCGGAGGGGCAGCCTCTCTGTGGAGCTCAGACCTGCTGGGGCCTGAGCCAGCCCTTGCCACTGCTGCCTACACATGCACACATGCACATACATGTATGCACATATACATGCACGTGCACCACATATGCATAGATGCACACATACATACACACAGGCACACACACCCCCACAGGCAGATGGACAGACCTTTGGTGACCTCTCCTGTCTATCTTCCTTCCAGAATGTCACTGAGAAGCAAAAGGCTTGTGAAACGGACCTGGCCAAAGCGGAACCAGCCCTGCTGGCCGCGCAGGAGGCTCTGGACACTCTGAATAAGGTAAAGGGGGAGGGAAGAGAAGGGACCCCTGGCCCGGTGGAGAGGAAGCGGCCTTCCCTGTTGGCATGGGTGGTGACGCGCTCACGGTGGCTTCCTTGAGGCATCGCCAAGGACCTGGCCCAAACTCCCATCGAACCCATCCTGTCTGTCATTTGCAGAACAACCTGACAGAGCTGAAGTCCTTCGGGTCCCCCCCAGATGCTGTGGTCAACGTCACCGCTGCTGTCATGATCCTGACAGCGCCCGGGGGCAAGATCCCCAAGGACAAGAGCTGGAAGGCGGCCAAGATCATGATGGGCAAGGTGGACACCTTCCTAGACTCCCTGAAGAAGTTCGACAAGGAGCACATCCCTGAGGCCTGCCTGAAGGCCTTCAAGTGAGTTGGGGCTGGGCCTCGCGGCCGGGCTGCCCTCCGATTCTCCAGCAGGTCAAGGTGGGATGCTGCGGTGAAGCCTGGCCCCAGCCTCCTGGGGCCTGTGGCTCAGAATCCAGGTAGCCCCTTCCCCATACAGCGCCCCAGGAACACAGCAGCAAGCTCAGCAGCAGGAACCCTCGGGCCACAGGTCTGTGAGAGAGGCCAGCCAGGCCCCACAGAGGTCAGCCCCTGTGAGAGCAGCTGACCACACAAGCACATGCATGCACACATGAATACACGTAGCCACGCATGCAGTGCACACACGCACATGTACAAAATGCACACGTCACATATATACACCTGTATACATGTACATAAACACACATATGTGCACACATAAACGTGTACACATTAATGCAGTGCACACAATCCACATGCACACATGGATACATGTAGGCACGAATGCAGTGCACACATGCACATATGTACAAAATGCACACGTGTCACATACATACACATTTATACATGTATGTAAGCACACATATACATGCACACATAAACGTACACATGAAGGCAGTGCACACACAATCCACATGCATGTGTACATAAATACATGTAGCAATGCAGTGCACACATGCACATACTTATAAAATGCACATGTGTGCACGCATTCATATGTATACATATATATGCACATGTGAACACGTACCTGTGAATGCCATTCAAACATACAAAATGCACACATGTATGCACACATAAGCACACACATGCAGGCAGGCACACACAGTGAATGGTCACGTGCCGAGGCCCTGCCATGCATCTTTCCTTCTTTGACTGGCCTGACCATAAAGGTCCTTCATCTGGAGGGACAGGACTGGCAGTGGCTCCCTCTGGGATGGCCTGTGGGACTTGGGAAGGGTGCCATGTGGACTCTGCCTTTCACCCCATAAATGTCAACATGCTGGCATTCTTGGGGTGCTCCACTCTGAGTGCCCAGCCTGTCTCCTACTGAGGACCACACCCCATGACCCCAGTGTCCCCAGCAACCCAGCTAGGACCCCAGTACCTCCCAGCTCCCATATGGGAGGAAGAGGGTGGGATTACTGAAAAACATCTTGTAAACATAGAATAAAGTACGAGAGAATAAAACAAGAACACCTGTAGGGTTACTCTAGGGTGTTGCCATTATCGATCAACGTTTGATATATTTCTTTTCCGTCTTTTTTCTAACGTGTTTTTTTTAGTTGAAGTGATTCTTGTGCCTCAGCCTCCTGAGTAGCTGGGACTACAGGCATGCACCACCATGCCTGGCTAAGAAGTGTTGTAATAACACAAGGAAAAGTGATTTTTGTGTGTGATAATATTAAGTAAAAACTGAAAGTGGAATAAATGTGTATATACGGTATTATTTCTTTTTTTCTTTTCTTTTTTTGAGATGGAGTCTCATTCTGTCACCCAGGCTGGAGTGCAGTGGATCGATCTCAGCTCACTGCAACCTCCACCTCCCAGGTTCAAGTGATTCTCCTACCTCAGACTCCTGAGTAGCTGGGATCACAGGCACATACCACCAAGCCTGGGTAATTTTTGTGTTTTTAGTAGAGACGAGATTTCACCATATTGGTCAGGCTGGTCTCGAACTGCTGACCTCGTGATCCACCTGCCTCAGCCTCCCAAAATGCTGGGATTACAGGCATGAGTCACTGTACCCAGCCCCACACCTTTAATCTTTAATCCCAACACTTTGAGAGGCCAAAGCAGGAGAACTGCCTGAGCCCAGGAGTTCGAGACCAGCCTGGGCAACAAAGAAAGACCTTGTCTCTACAAAACTTTAAAAATTAGCCAGTCATGGTGGTATGTGCCTGTAGTCCCAGCTATTCAGGAGGCTGAGGTGGGAGGATCACTTGAGCTCGGGAGGACAGAGCTGCTGTGAGCTGTGATCACACCACTGCACTCCAGCCTGGGTGACAGAGTGAGACCCTGTCACCAAAAAAAAAAAAAAACAAAAAACCAGTAAATTTGGTTTTCTTAACTTTAGTATGTATGATCTTACCATACAGTAATCATAAGTTCTCAGCTTTTCCTGCTCTGGTGAATATTTAGGCTGTTTCCATTTTGCTGTTATAAATGAGGCCTCCATGAATGTCGTCTTCTATCACCCCACAAGCTTCTGGACTGCCCCCTGCCCACACGGTGTAGTATGTGTTGGGAAATGCACCCTAATTTTAATAGCAGCCTACACGCAGCAGAAGTAGAACACAGCGAGAAATGATGGGCTCTGTTCCCAACCTCAGTTCAAATGATGTTTCAATTATCATTTTGGGCCGGGTGGTGGCTCACGCTGTAATCCCAGCATAACCCAGTGCACCCAGGCCGAGGTGAGCAGATCACAAGGTCAAAAGATCGAGACCATCCTGGCCAACATGGTAAAACCCCGTCTCTACTAAAGATACAAAACAAAATTATTATCTGGGTGTGGTGGTACGTGCCTATAGTCCCAGCTACTCAGGAGGCTGAGGCAGGAGAATTGCTTGAACTGGGGAGGCGGAGGTTGCAGTGAGCCGAGATCGCACCACTGCGCTCCAGCCTGAGTGACAGAATGAGACTCCATCTCAAAAAAAAAAAAAAATCACGTTGAATTACCTGTTCAGATTTGTTTCTGCAGGCAGCTCAGTTGGTCATATCTAACTGTGTTGGTGTCATCTTTTAAAACACTGGTTTCTGGAGGGCCTAACCGCACCGTGGGCGTTTTTCTTGGTCCCTGTGCTGTCCCCACAGAGTGCAACACCAGCAGCAGCATCTCTTGAGCGCCTCATCCCTGTAACCTGATAGTTTTGGTCCCCCGGTGCCCAGCTTTCCCCCGTGGGGCAGTGGGAGTGGGAGAGTGGAGCCACTGGGGGGTGGCCTGTAGGGCCTGTGTGAATCCCAACACTGTCCCTCCAGAGCTGTGCCACCTTGGGCAAGACACTCAGCCTCTCTGGGCCCACTTTGCCAGAGCAGGACAGGGTGACCACTCCGGCCCTCTGGTGTTCCCTCGATAGGCCCTACCAAGGCAACCCGACGTTTGACCCCGAGTTCATCCGCTCCAAGTCCACGGCCGCCGCTGGCCTGTGCTCCTGGTGTATCAACATCGTTCGCTTCTACGAGGTCTACTGCGATGTGGCACCCAAGAGGCAGGCCCTGGAGGAGGCCAATGCAGAGCTGGCAGAGGCGCAGGAGAAACTGTCCCGGATCAAAAACAAGATTGCTGTGAGTTCTGGCTCTCTCCCACCCCGCAAAACACCAGAGCCCCTGGCTCGCACTGCTGGTCAATATCTCCATTTAAAATGGGCCGGTGCGGCCCGCCGTCGTGAATTATTCAGCAGTGTGAGAGGATGCAGGCGGAGGGAAGGGCCAGATGGTGCCGGGAGCTGCTTGGTGTCCTTGGCCTCCATGCCATCAGCCTTTGTGGGAGCCTCTTCCATACTCGGCACTCAGCGCCCGGCCCTGCTGCCGCTGCAGGGTGCTAGGAGGCCTCGGGGGGTTTCCAGCACCTTTCCGACCTGGTTTTGCAGGAACTTAATGCCAACCTGAGCAACCTAACGTCAGCGTTTGAAAAAGCAACAGCTGAGAAAATCAAGTGTCAGCAAGAGGCCGATGCCACAAACAGGGTGATCTCACTGGCGAACAGGTATCGGCTCCTCCCGGGACCACGGTCCTGCTCTCAGACCCCCTCGAAAGAGACAAGCCCACAGAAGAGCCTTGAGAGGAAGGGGGGGAGCCCAGGTGGAAGCAGCCAGGTTGCCACTTTCACTTTTTGAGCTCAAAGTAATTGGGATAAACCATGGCCTCTTGCATAGTCAGTGGCCTCCACGAAATAGGACCACATGGTTCCAGGTAATCCACACTGGCTGGGGATGCTGTGTCCCACGGGGCTTGCTCCAGGGCGTGACTCGGTCATAACTCACTCAAACCCACCACATGGCTTCCAGGGTCATTTCACAGCCAGTGGACAGTCATCTCACAGGTCACATCACGGTTTGGGGTTCCAGAGCGGTGCTATTCCCTAGGAATATGAAGCAAGACGACAGATGTGGATGTGCCATCTCAGCTCTTCCAGCAGCCACATTTAAAAAGTACAGAGGCTGGCCGGGCATGGTGGCTCACGCCTGTAATGCCGGCAGTTTGGGAGGCCAAGGCAGGCAGATCACTGGAGGTCAGGAGTTCGAGACCAGCCTGGACAACATGGCGAAACCCCGTCTCTACTAAAAATACAAAAATTAGCCAGGCATGGTGGTGTACACCTGTAGTCCCAGCACTTTGGGGGCTGAAGTGGGAGCTTGAAACAAGCCTGGGCAACATAGTGACACCACATCTCTACAAAAAAAAAGTTTGTTAAGTACAGAGAAACAGTTGTAATTATAATTTTATTTAACCCCAAATATCTAAAATATTATCATTTTAACATGTAACCAATATAAAAATTATCAGCGAGGGCCGGGCACGGTGGCTCACGCCTGTAATCCCAGCACTTTGGGAGGCTGAGGTGGGCAAATCACCTGAGGTTGGGAGTTCGAGACCAGCCTGACCAACATGGAGAAACTCTGTCTCTACAGAAAATACGAAATTAGTTGGGCATGGTGGCGGGCGCCTGTAATCCCAGCTACTCAGGAGGCTGAGGCAGAATTGCTTGAACCCAGGAGGCGGAGGTGGCAGTGACCCAAGATCATGCCATTGCGCTCCAGCCTGGGCAACAAGAGTGAAACTCTGTCTCAAAAAAAAAAAAAATTATCAATGAGGTATTTCCCGTGCTTCTTTTCATCCTGAGCCCTGGGATCCTGTTTTTTGTTTTTGGTTTTGGGTTTTTTTGAGATAGAGTCTCAATGTGCCACTGCACTCCAAGGTGGAGTGCAGTGGCACATTCTTGGCTCACTGCAATTTCCACCTCCCGGGTTCAAGTGATTCTTGTGCCTCAACTTCCCAAGTAGCTGGGACCACAGATGCATGACACCACGCCCGGCTAATTTTTGCATTTTCAGTAGAGATGGGGTTTCACCATGTTGGCCAGTCTGGTCTCAAACTCCTGACCTCAAGTGATCCACCCACCTCAGCCTCCCAAAGTGCTGGGATTACAGGTGTGAGCTGCCGCACGCGGCCCCTTCATGCCTTTTATACACAGCACATCTCAGGCCATGGTCCCAGTGTTGGGAGCCGCGGGGCTGGCAGCTGCCTGCTGAACGATGCCGCGTGGGAGTAGCCCTTTCCTGTTCTTACAAGGAAGCACTGGGAGCCTCAGCAGAGCCTGGGGCTGAGTCTGTTCCAGGCCCTCAGACTGTTTTCTCCTCCCCAGTGTGGCCAGCACTGATGGGCCAGTGGTGAGCCATGAGTGCCCCAGGCTGCATGAGGCTGGCCTTCAGGGTGGTGCCCTGGGTCTGAGGGATTTGACCTCACCTGCCAAATCGAAGTGGTCTCTAGGTCACTGGGAAGTAAGGGCTGCTTAGATGGTGCCACAGACAGACCTCAGTGGCCCTAACGGGCGACGTGGATTTGGAACAAACCTGCCAACGCATTCAGACCCGTGGTGCACCATTTAGGGTCAGGGACCAGCCCTCAAGCTGGTGGCCTGAGGAGCACAAGGCACATTGTGGAGTCCAGTGCTTACTCCATGCAGGGCCAGGTGCCCTCTGAACGCCACATCATCCTGTGGCCACCATGGTCCCCACTCAGGCTCTGTCACCAGCTGGTCGAGATGGTGCTCAGTGGTGTCTGGCAGCGTCTTCAGCACAGGGGAGAGGCGACCAGATGGCATCAGCCATAGCTGGGTGTCAATGCAAGAGACCCGGGGAGGGACACAGCGTTCCCAGTGGCTGCCAAGAAGGTTTTTTGTTTTTTTTTTTAAGATGAAATCTTGCTGTGTCACCCAAGCTGGAGTGCAGTGGCTCAATCCTGGCTCACTGCAATCTCCGCCTCCCAGGTTCAAGCAATTCTCTTGTCTCAGCCTCCTGAGTAGCTGGGATTACAGGCACCTGACAGCATGCCTGGCTAATTTTTGTATTTTTAGTAGAGACGGGGTTTCACCGTGTTGGCTAAGCTGGTCTGGAACTGCTGACCTCAAGTGATCTGCCCGCCTCGACCAGCCCAAAAGCATGATTTGGATTTCTCTAAAGCATTTCTTCCCCAAAACTTCCCAAAAGCATTTTCATCTGAGCCACTGAGCCAGTTGCAGATGTGAAACTCTGAAGGTTCACGGAGGTGCAGAGGTGGAGGCCTGTCTGGTCTGGTCCTCTCACGTATGCAGACGTGTTTGATTTCCTCTCGTTCCGCTTCAGGCTGGTGGGAGGATTAGCATCGGAAAACGTCCGCTGGGCTGAGTCCGTGGAGAGCTTCAAAAACCAGGGGATCACGCTGTGCGGGGACGTCCTGCTCATCTCAGCCTTCGTGTCCTACGTGGGCTACTTCACCAAGAAATACCGAAACGAGCTGATGGAGAAATTTTGGATCCCTTACATACATAACTTAAAGGTAAGGAGTGGAGTCCTGGCCGAGTGTGGTGGCTCACACCTGTAATGCCAGCACTTGACGGGGCCAAGGCAGGCGAATTACTTGAGGCCAGGAGTTCAAGACCAGCCTGGCCAAAATAGTGAAACCCCATCTCTATTAAAAATATTTTTTTAAAAACTAATCAGGCGTGGTGGTGGGCACCTTAATCCCAGCTACTAGGGAGGCTAAGCCAGGAGAATCGCTTGAACCTGGGAGGCGGAGGTTGCAGTGAGCAGAGATTGTACCACTGCACTCCAGCCTGGGCAACAGAGCAAGACCCCATCTAAAAAAAAAAAAAAAGTTCCGTTCATCGCTCAGGAAATTTGGCGAGGTCCCGGGCAAGCAGAACCAAATGGCACCTTGGCTTCCGTGATAAGACTCCAGCCCGTTTGGGGTTAGAATGTGGCCCAGTGGCCAGGCATGGTGGCTCATGCTTGTAATCCCAGCACTTTGGGAGGCTGAGGCAGGCGGATCATCTAAGATCAGGAGTTCGAAACCAGCCTGGGAAACATGGTAAAACCTATTCTGTACTAAAAATACAAAAATTAGCTGAGTGTGGTGGTGGGTACCTGTAATTCCCGGCTACTCGGGAGGCCGAGGCAGGAGAATCGCTCAAACTCAAAAGGCAGAGGTTGCAGTGGGCTAAGATCGCGCCAATGCACACCATCCTGGGTGACACAGTGAGACTCTGTCTGGAAAAAAAAAAAAGAACGTGGCCGGGTGTTGCTGTGCTGACACCGTTTCTGGCGAGTTACAAAGCCGCTCTGTAGAGAGTGATGGAAATGGCTGGCTTCTCTCTCCCGGGTCACCCTGCTGGTCCGCCCCTAACCGCAGAACCAGAGCATTATTTGGAGAGCTGTTTTCTATAAGTAATAAGGTCGCATCACTCTGTCTAAGAAAGCATGTCTCCCTGGGCAGGTCCCCATCCCAATCACCAATGGCCTGGATCCCTGGAGCCTGCTGACGGATGATGCGGATGTGGCCACTTGGAACAACCAGGGCCTCCCCAGCGACCGCATGTCCACCGAGAACGCCACCATCCTGTGCAATACCGAGCGCTGGCCGCTGATCGTAGACGCCCAGCTCCAAGGAATCAAGTGGATCAAAAACAAATACGGGAGTGAACTGAAAGCCATCCGCCTGGGACAGAAGAGGTGTGTACGGTGGCAGGATCTGGGCCGAAGCCCCCCACCCCCAATTGCACATCTGTTTAGTGGATGGGTAGGTCGTTAAAGACAGGTACTGGCCCACAGGTGTTAAATTTGGCGTGGGAACAGCACCAGGAGTAAGGAATGAAATTAGGAGCTCTCTTCCCTTCCCCTCTCCCCACCACCCGCTGCTTCTGCAGGGAAAAGAGAGTGAGTCGGAGGCTCAGGCCTGGGGTTTCCTCCCGCTTGGCCATTAGCTGGCTGGGAGGCTTCAGGCCCGTCATGTTCTTGGCTCTCACGGTCTGTGTTCCCATCACAGACGAGAAACGAAGGCTGTAAGTGCGCAGGTGCAGTGCTGCCCTGCCTGCATTCCTATTGGTGCTGGAAAATCCAGTGAGGTGTGGATATGACAACGTTTGCCTCTGTGGCCATAAAGCTACTCAGAGCTGCTTCCAGGCTAGGCGTGGTGGCTCACACCTCTAATTCCAGCACTCTGGGAGGCCGAGGCAGGAGGATTGCTTGAGCTCAGGAGTTTGAAATCAGCCTGAGCAACACAGACCTCATCTCTATAAAAAACGAACAAAAAAACCTAGTTGGGTGTGGTGTGGTGGCATGTGCCTCTAGTCCTAGCTACTCAGGAGGCTGAGATGGGAGCATCGCTGGAGCCTGGGAGGTCACGGTTGCAGTGAACCCCACTCATGCCACTGCACTCCAGCCTGGGCTTCAGAATGAGACCTTGTCTCAAAATTGCTTCCATTTTCATCTCCACTCCCGTAAGAGTACGGGGGTGGTTTACAAAGAAGCCCCTCAGCTCCTTTCAGGAAAGGGCGAGCTGGTGGGAACAAGCTGTGCGCTCCTGGGTTGCCCTTCATTTGGCACTGTCTCGCTCAGAGGGCAGGGGCTGCTGGTAGGCACGTGCGCACCGTTCCATCACAAGGCCCTCTGCCATGAACTGACTTCTGTGCTGTGCCTGCAGCTACCTGGACATCATTGAGCAGGCCATCTCGGAAGGAGACACCTTGCTCATTGAGAACATCGGCGAAACCGTGGACCCCGTGCTGGACCCGCTCCTGGGCAGGAACACAATTAAAAAGGGAAAGTGAGTCGTTTCCACCTCTGTGGCTTGAGCCAGGTAATCAGGGCCGAGGCCGGGCTTGTGCGTGTCAAGGAAGCGCCCGGAGTTTCCTCTGCTTGCCTGGTAAGAAGCAGGGTCTTTGACAAAATGCCCGCTGGCGGGAAGGAGCCCCAGCTCCTGAGGAAAGGTTGCAAAGAGGCGGCACATCCCAATTATGAATATCCACACCAGCATTTTATCAGTAATCACCTCCAGATGGTGACACTTAGAGGTGATGTCTTTCTTCTTTCTGTTCTTACGCATTTTGCAAAGTTGGGGGATGCGTTACCTTTAAAAATTCATGTGAAATTCACATAAAAATTAACTATCTTAAAGTGCACAATTCAAGAGCATTTTGTACGCTCACAGTGTTGTGCAAACACCACATCCGTCCAGTTCCACATTTTCACCATCCCGGAAGGAAGCCCCATACCCACGATCATCCCCCTCCCTCCTGAGCCCTAGACACCCACCAATCTGCTTTCTATGTCTGTGGATTTGCCTTTTCTGGACATTTCACCTGAACAGAATCACGTAACACATGTCTTTTTGTGTCTGGCTCTTTTTACTCAGTGTTCTGTTTTGTTTTGTTCTTTGAGATGGACTCTCACTGTGTCATCCAGGCTGGAGTGCCGTGGTACGATCTCTGCTCACTGCAGCCTCCGCCTCCTGGGGTCAAGTGATTGCCGTGCCTCAGCCTCCCAAGTAGCTGGGATTACAGGCACATGCCACCATGACTGGCTTATTTTTGTATTTTTAGTATAGATGGGGTTTCACCATGTTGGCCAGGCTGGTCTCGAACACCTGACCTCCGGTTATCCGCCTGCCTTGGCCTCCCAAAGTGCTGGGATGACAGGCATGAGCCACTGCATCCGGCCTTTACTTAGCCTGTCTTTTGTGGTCATGTGTGTGGTTGCAGGTGTTAGTACTTCATTCCTTTTTAGGGCAGAATAATATTCGACTGTTGGGTGGCTGTGCACATTTTGTTTGTTGACTCATCAGCTGATGCATGGAGTTTGTGTTACTCATTTTATAATTTTAAAAAATTAAATCTACTTTAAAAATGTAAATGTAAGAGCTGACAGGAGCCACCTTGAAAGCAGAGACACCTGCAGAAACCCAGAACAGGGGTGGCAAATCAGCATGCTGAGGCCCTAGACTCTGGGAAGAGCCTGGTGTGCGTGCCGAGGGGTGTAGCTAGCCAGGGGCCCCTCAAAGTTAGCCCAGCTACAAAGAGGGGACAGCAGGACATAGAGCCGGAGGGACACGCCCCTCCCCCCACAGTGGATGAGCAGGCCCAGGGTTTCTGGTGTTGGAAATGGGTCCGGGTGGAGGCCGGGCAGATGGTTTCTACTGGGGCCCCCAGGGGAGCACAGTGTGCAGCCAGAGGGTTGTAAACCCCACTGCAAAGATGAGCCCGACGCCCCCGCAACTGAAGAAAGAGCAGGTGCATCTCCCAGAAGGGCCCGTGTCCCAGGTCAGGGAAGAGGAACAGACGAGGAGAGGTGCACTGCTCTTCCAGGAGCAGGAGGAGGGTTGGAGGTGGCGGCCTGGCTGGGGTGAAAGGTGGTCTGTGCTTGCGAAGGCCCCCTCACCCTTCCTCCGCCACCCGCCAGGTACATTAAGATCGGCGACAAGGAGGTAGAGTACCACCCCAAGTTCCGCCTGATCCTGCACACCAAGTACTTCAACCCGCACTACAAGCCGGAGATGCAGGCCCAGTGCACCCTCATCAACTTCCTTGTCACCAGGGACGGACTGGAAGACCAACTCTTGGCCGCCGTGGTGGCCAAAGAGCGCCCAGATCTAGAACAGCTGAAGGTAACCGCCTCGAGGTCGGGTCACACGGGAGGCGGGGCTGTCCCATGCAGAGGGGGCTGGGTATCCGTAAGGGTCCCCGGTCACCGTGCAGGTCCCTGTGTGGGTCCCCGGTCTCCGTGAGGGTCCCCGGTCTCCGTGAGGGTCCCCGGTCTCCGTGCGGGTCCCCGGTCACCGTGCAGGTCCCTGTGTGGGTCCCCGGTCTCCGTGAGGGTCCCCGGTCTCTGTGCGGGTCCCCGGTCACCGTGCAGGTCCCTGTGAGGGTCCCCGGTCTCCGTGAGGGTCCCCGGTCTCCGGGAGGGTCCCCGGACTCCGTGAGGGGCCCCGGTCTCTGTG
>CAUYLG010034939.1:0-16686 GCA_963573385.1 Cacajao melanocephalus | reverse complement strand
TCACAGGTTTAAGTAAAACACTGGTTGGCTGCTTGTTATTTTCATCCCTTATTCCTTCCTGTCTCCATTGTTAAGCACAATTATTGGCATAAAAGAGGTTTTTAATACCCATTTTTAGACTGCATTCTAGCCTGGGCAATAGAACAAGAATCCCGTTCTCCCTCTTTCTCTTCCTCTTTCTCTCTTTCATTCTTTTTTTTCTTTCACTCTTTCTTTCTTTCTTCTTTTCTCTTTTTTTCTTTCTTTCAAAAAAATGCATGGAAAAATGACTGGTTATATTATTATATTCTGAAATTTATAAAGAAAAATATTTAAAAATATAAGAGCAATATTTGAAAATATCAAAATGTCTGAATGGACAAGTACCAATGAAAGATAGAATAAAGAGAATAAATTTAGTAAATTAAAGGGAAATTGTATGCTTCATGATGAAGAACTAAATGTCAGTTCATGATTACTTTCTGAATAATAGTTGAGTTAAAGTATAGACTGTGATTGACTAACTTTTGTGAATGAAACTTTAAACTTGTCAAAGTGTCTAAAATGCAAAAAATGTTTTTAATGTATTTGAGTTTAATTAATATAGATTCCTTTCTAATATCTGAAAACGTATTAAAGTATAAATGAAACCAAAATATATTGTTCTTTAAATATAGAAAAAATATTAAAGGCAGATTCATTTTTCAGCCCAAGTAATTTAGATATTTTACATTGAATCTCCTATCATTCTCCCTTTGTCACGAACAGAACAACACAGCTTAAATCAAATATGTTCCCATAATATTTCAAGTTCAATTCTTTCCTGACATAATATGTTAGAATGTTTTTTTGAAATATATTTTCTCTTATATTGTGAAATTATGCTTTTCTTAAAGACAAATATAATAATGGCTAATTATTACATGGCATACTATGGACAAGATGCTATGGTGAGTACTTTACAAATGAGGTTGGGGTAGATACTGTTGTCTACAGATGGGGAAATGGGGGTTCAAAGAGGTTTAGTAAATTGCATAAGGCCACAAGGCAAATGAAGCTTTAAACTCACACGCATCCTACCTCCAGTGTCCACACCCTTAAACCCAACACTATCCTACTGAATTGAATCATTGCAAAACAATGATATTGTTAAAATCAAACAAATCTCTTCAACAAATAAGCGTCTCTGATTTGTTTGCCTTTCTGAAAACATCATGAATTCCATGATTTGTATTGCAGAGGGTATTTTTTTTAAGTAGCTCTCTATCTCAGAGGTACCTTGAATGTGAACAGAGCTATAAATTGCTATAGTAACTTCCAGTGCTTTGAAGAATAGGATTTGGGAATTATTTTCAATGCAAAAACATAAGAAAAAAAATAAAGTCTAAATGTGACCCTGTCAACTGAATTAACTTCTAGGAGATTCCACTTTTAAATGATATGTCAAGCATTATCATTTTATGGCTGAAAACTGGGAAGCTTTCCAAGTTTTAACTGACAAAGTTATTGTACTTCCAAATGAACAAAATGTGTTTTGAGGTACTTTCTTTTTGTTGAATATTGTAATAGATGGCTCTGTAATATCCTTTGCAAATAACCAATGTTGTATATTGGAGCTGCTCATAAGATGTTATCATAAATTGGGCATTTTAAAGGATTTTGTTTAAGTATTTACTGTGCAGTTTATGTGTTCCACCCTACTTGGTTTATTTACCATTGACTGTTTTATCAGCCAACTTTACACCTTTTTCCTCCTCAACACACTGATCCTTCCTGTCATTAGCATGTAGGAGATACAGAAGTTTGCTACAAAATTAATTCTGCAGTGAAAAGAAGAAACAATATTTTTCAAGTAGAACATTAGGCTTCTGTTGTGCATTTTGTCAGCCCTCTCTTTGCTTTTCCAGATTTTATTTCAGAACCTACATGACCACGGAATCTATCTAATCAGCAGTTAGTCACATGTAATAGCACCCCTAGCAACAAAATCTCTAAAAGGTAGTACCCTTTTCTCTCCCTCATCAATTGCCCATGTCAGTAATAGGGAATTAGCTTTAAAAATATAATCTGATTGAGTTCATTATGTTGACCAGTCTTGTGCATTTCCACCCTGCACTTACTTTCATTGTCTCTGTTTTAGAAATGGCCTTTATGCCTCCTGGTCTCAACATAGAGCAGAAAGGCCCATCTGGACACCACATATGAGGAAATCAGACATCTCTAGGTTGAATCATGCCCAAAAGGACAATTTCTTGTCAGATAAGCTGCTGTGTACTAAGTCTGATAACTAACAAAATTGCAATATGGTAATTTTAACTGGAAATTATCCACTTTTATCCTCCAGTTTTCTCCCTTATTCTATTGGTAACCACCCTGGGAGTTCTAATACCATGAACAAAAGCTTAAATCAACCCCCAGGTTGTGACAGCCAAGTTACAGTGGCTGTGAAATATCTGCACAGCAGAGTATGCTATATCATTGGGTCAATCAGCATAATGCAGCATAATAGAATAGAAGCACGCAATTATATAATGGCATAATTTGATTTCTCTCTAATTTCTGGATACATCAAAAAATAATCAAGGCAGTTAAATGAAGTATAAAGGATAATGGCTGAGTTTTGAGTCACATCACTGCCACTTGCTAGCCTGTGTGACCTTAAACAGATAAATTCTTGACCTTTCGTGTTTTTATCTGTAAAATGGGTTATCTTTTCTCATTTGATTATCACATAGGAATATGTACAACAGAGGAAACAAATTGATAGTCTACTTTCTCTGTGCCACCTGCAAATGTATTATGCGCAAATTTTAATTATTGCCATCATTTAAAAAATCAGAAGATACTTTAAAAATTAGAATTTCTGCATTCTCTTTAAAGTAGAATGATTGGGTAACTTTAGTTTCCTAATCCCACATGGCAACAAATGATTGTGAAGTAGCCCCTTCACATTTAGGTAGTGGTCTTTGCTGGCAGTTTACACCATTGCTCTTCTGACCTGATTTGCACATTTATGTTGACCATCTGGCCCTGTAAGCATTTGAATTTGTCACCTGTGTTGTTTGTAAAAGCACTTTTAGATTTAGCTGCGATGTCTTTAACAAAGACACTCAATTTGGAGCTTGAAGGCCAGCTTTCAAACTTGGATAAGTCATGGAAACTTACTGGGTGAGAGTAGTTAATTGAAAGTCCATGCATAATGGAATTATAAGAATAGAAGCATGCCTGAGCAACATGGCAAAACCCCATCTCTCAAAAAAAAATACAAAAATTAACCGAGGTTAGTGGTGTGTGCCTGTAGTCTCAGCTACTTGGGAGGCTGAGGTGGGAGGCTCACTTGAGCCTGGGAAATCGAGGCTGCAGTGAGCTGTGAGCATGCCACTGCATTCCAGCCTGGGCAACAGAACAAGATTCTGTCTTTAAAAAAAAGAAAGAAAGCAATATGCATAAGAACATTTTGTAATAACCAAACACTATGTGCATAATAGTTATTTGGTACTTTGGGGCTTTTAAAAAGGAAAAGAACTGTTATATTGCTCAAGAACTTTACTCATGATAGCTTCAGTTGACCAACATTTCAAAATCCAATGCTGCAAGTTGGCATAAAGTAAATTACATATAATATTTGATTTGTTCTCCACATTTTGTTACAAGGAAGTCTGTTAAACTGCATTTCCCTGTATTACTTGAGTCAAGAGATAGAGATGATGAGAATATTTTGAAACAAAATATTTGTCAAGAAGCTGCTCATATTAGCTTGAAGAAGAGTTGAATATCAAGTTTTGGAGGCTTGAATACTGCGTTGTCTGTTGTGGACCTTTCATCTAGTCTTCCATTTTCCGTTTTCGGATGTTTGGGTAACGATGATTCTTAAATGAGAAAACCTGTGTTGTAGTGGATTGAAAATGCCTACCACTGGCCTACTTAAGAGTTCAAAGAAGGTAAAAACACAGTGAAACATAAGGAAAGAAACAGAAATCAGAAAATTCTCTCTTGCTATTTGAATTGAGCTGCTGTCTGTTCCCTTACTTTAAGAATCAGAAATAAATTGTAATTTATAGTTATGCCTTGGAATTAATAATATTCTTCTCCAAAGCACAGGAAATACTTTATTCTACTTCCTAATTATGTATGTCATTATCTGTTTTCTAATTCATCTGTTTACTGTCTTTCATGAGACAAGCAGGAGTTGGGTGTATAGTATTGCCTTTACTTTGTATGTGATCAAAGAAAAACAGAGAAATTTTGTACCTTTTTCATGGTCAGTTAGTGATATCTTGGAGAAACTAGAACTACCAGTGAATATGCCTGGACCTCTAATTCACTTCACAATAAAAAGAATCTCTTGGGTCCTTGATACACTTTAAGGATTTGGAATATTTTTATAAGCTCCAAAAGAACTTTAAATCTCTAAAATGCTCCATGAAATCAAGTAATAACTATATTCTTATAATATGAAAATAAAAGTTATTCTATTCATTGAAGCTATTTATTACATGAAAAAAAAATAAAAAATATCAAGGAGCAAACAACAAACAATATAATTACCAAAATACAAAAAAGCATCAATATCTGTATTTATTTACTATGAAAAGAACTTAATGGATAAGAAAACCACTAAAAGTGGAATGGAAACCTTTATAATGGATGTAAAAATATAATTTGCACATGCAAAAGAACTCAAATGAGTAATTGGGAATGACCAGAGCATTCTTTATGATAATCAAAACTCATGAGTCATCAGTGGCTTCTCATTATTATGAAGATAGGGTCATATAAATTTTTTTGTATGATATGACTTCTTGTTAGCTTTCCAGCCATACCTTTTGCTGCCTCATCTCCTCATGTCTCTACCCTGCCCTCTTTAGTTCCTGGAATCCATCCTACCATGCTGTCTCTTACATTACTACAATCCTACTCCTCACTGCCCCTTTCAGAATGCACAGATTGTAAATTAGTTACCAAACATACTGTTTAGTTCTGATGACATTTTCTGTGGCAAAACTTTCTGGAGAAAGGAAACTGTACATTGACTTATATTCTGCCATACAGTAATAGTTTCTCTGTAGATTACCTTATAGGTAGCACTGTAATAAGGTGCATGATTGAGTGTGTGTGTATTAAGAAGAGTTTCATTCCTTAACTTACTTATCTTTATAGTGGAAATAATAATGTACATCTGAGCTTTGGATTCCCCATATCTGAAAGTGAGAAGAGTAATAACTACCTTGTGGTGTTTTTACAGAACCTTCCAGTATGTATTCATGGTATACCAGGCATTAAATAACCATTAGTTCCCTCTCTGGCCCCTTCCTTTTTCCCCCTATAAATAAGTAGTGTCAGAATATACTTATAAATTACTGTGGCCCAAAGGACATTAGGGGAAACCAGTTGGCATAACTGGACTCTATGATTACTCTGCTGTGTGTGCTTTGTGTCTTTTTTCAACACTCATATTTATAATTAAGGTTTAGTGACTGGCTTTCCCAATGGATTAAACTCCATGAAAGCTGTTAACCCGTGTGGGAAGCCTTCTCAGTCACTGCTCTATCTACATTGTCTGATACAGTGCCTGATACGATGTCACTTCTGAGCAAATAAGTGGGAAAAATTAAATAAATGACTAAATGAACAACTCAGACATGAGAAAAATGAGGGCCAGAAAGTTTCACAAATGATGAACAAGAATGATTGAAATTATAAGGGAATAATTAAAGCTACATATCCTCCTTTCAAGCCATTACCAGCAATATGATTATCATCAGCATCATATTGCCGCTATTTAATATGTATCATGAGGAAACACAAAGCCAGGAAGGAAAACAGTTGGTGGAGGCACAAGCCACAAGGTAAAGAGGGGCCAGTTTGCTCTTCCAGAAAGGTGTCATCATTCTCGTGTCATTTGAGCAGGAATCTGAAGATGGTGAGCAGGTGACCCATGACGGACATCTGGGGAAACAGTTCCAGGGAGAGGGAAGAACAAATGCACCTTGGGAATAGCAAATGAGCTAGTATTGCTAGAGCATTTGAACTATGAGATTTTATAGAACACAGAAACTAAGGTTACAAAAATCAGTGCTATGATGGATCCTCATAGGGAGTTGTAGGAATGGAAAGTTACTGGAGAGTTGGGAGCAAAGTTTAACATGATCGGATTTATACATTTTTGTAAGATTGTTCTTTCTGCCTTGTAGAGAATAGAGAGGCAGGACAGAATAAGGGAAATAACTTAGAAAATTACTGCAATAATCCTAGAGAGGCACATGCTATATCTACTTGCAAACGAAGCTGGGGAATGTATGCTGTATGCTCTAAAGATGGTAAAGCTGGTTTGGGGAGCATCTAAACAGTCTCTGGGATTCTTTAAATCCCACTCCAGACAAGTAGTTTATTGGTAGAATATCTTCTGGAATGTGGCACAAGAGTCAGTTCAATTAAATCAGTTTGAGTATCAATCTGTTCAGGCTGATGTAACAAAATACCATAGACTGGTGGTTATAAACAACAGAAATTTATTTCTCACAGTTCTGGAGGCTGGGAAATCAAAGATCAAGATGATGTCTTCTTTATAGAGAGCATCTTCTTGTTCTATGTCCTTACATGGTGGAATGGCAATTGAGTTCCATTGGGCCCGTTTTGTAAGGAACTCAATTGGGCCCCTTATTCTCATTCATCAGGGCTCTGTCTTCATGAATTAATCACCTTCCAAAAGCCCCACCTCCTAATGCTATCGCTTTGGGGGCTAGGATTTCAATGTAAGAATTTTAGTGGGACTTTAGCATTCAGACTATAGCAAGTACCTATGTTGTAATGAGACTATGGAGTTCCCTGCTTCTCCCTGTCCCTGTTGGTATGTGACCACAGAGTAGCAGTGGTTTTCTGGTTTATTGGTGCACATACAAACTGCTGATAAGTTCCCAAATAGGAATTTGCTTTACGTTTATAAAGTGAATGTTATCATTCAAACAGCCTTGTGGAATCAAGACAAACTTTATTGGGAACAGGGAGGATGCAACGTAGAGAAATTACACAATGGATGACTACAAGTCTGTTTTCTGTGGTCTTTTTTCTATGCACAAAATGTCTGAGTATATTTTGATGTGTGTGGGCACAAGCAGCCATTCACCAGCCACACACACCCAGATAATCTTCCCTCCTCCTTCACAGAAAAATTTCTGGCTTCTTTGCCATATCTTATTATGTCTGGTCTAACCAAAATTACCAAAACTACTTCTTTCTTTTCTTCTGATTTTTTCATCACCATCATCATCTCTTAAGAATCAGCCCTGAGATTACCTTCTCTAAGAAGTCTACTCAGATTTTTCCAGACTGAATTAGAAACTCTTTCTCCAGCTTTCTAAAATAATGTGTGAATATTTTTACTAATGCACTTGTTAAATTCTACCCAATTCATGTATTTAGCACTAAAATTTAGCTCTTTGTTATCAAAGACTGTGTCATTGTATCCTCAATATTTAGTGATGTCCAGTACATGGCAGGTGTCTATTAAATGTTGTTGAATGTGTGAATAAATGAATGGATGGATCATTCTAAGTTGAATAGGACAAAGAACAGAAAACACCCTGAGGACATCATGATGATGTAGAGTCATGTTCACAGTACATATCTAAACCTTACAATTAGAGAACTCATTGATGAGCTTATTCCTCTAATTTACACTCAGGGAAGTATCCTACAGCTTCCCTGAATAGGGATGTGTCAGGCCACATTTATTCATTAGATTTGAAAATAACTGAGTTATACTTAATATAGAAACTACTCTAGTTAGTTATTACTTAATTTGTTATATACGCCCCTTCTTTTTTTCACAGAGGACTTGAGATTTTGACGTGGAATGCATGCATTGTAGATTTACCTTTGTCATAAAAGGATAGCCATTGAAGTGTTAAAAATTACCTTAATTTTCACCTTGATATACTGGCTTCTTGGGTGGGATATTTTTGCAGATATCAGCACAAATGGTCTTGCAAAATCAAGGCAGTGGGGATGGGGAAAAGGTGGCATGGAGCCAAAAGAAAATACTGCAATTTGGTTGAAATTAATAGGCAGCTGTTAGGTCATCTCTAAGATAGCACTTCATTAGGCTGAAATTTTAGCATGGGTTAAAACCAAAGCTCATTCTGAATAAAACATAGTTAGTTGAATTTTCAGTGTGGTTAAAATAATATAGCAAATAATGAAATCAGGAGTATGATTTTTACAGTAAGAGGAGTGGGAAAAGTTAGTATCCTGGTACATGTTAACTCTTCTCAACTAGCAGTTTCCTCATCTGTAAATGGTGTAATAAAATTGACCCCATTTTTATACCATGAGCATATAAAAATCTCTAGTGCTCACCATATCCCAATTCATGGTAGGAAATTTTAATCTTATTTTAGGACTTAAAAGTCCTATTTGATGCTTTCCAACTGTATCATCATAAAGAATTTACCTGCCGAGGTCAGCAGACAAGTTTGTGGTTCTTTATCCCTAAAGCCACACAAGAAGTCTTTATTTAGTAATAACTTTATCATTCATGCTGTTGATTATAAAATATATACAGGCATACATTAGATAGGAAAAATAATTTCAGTATTGAACTATTATCTTGAATTCTGTTTTAGAAAATGTAAACAGTCTAAATTTGATTGAATATAAAGTGTTATTAACTAAAATTAAGGTCCAACAGAGCTTTCTGTGACAATGGAAATGTTTTATTCTTTACTGTCCAATACAGTAGCCACCAGCTGCATGTAGCTATGTAGCAATTGACATGTGGTCATTGAGATTAAAAACCGAATTTTCAATTTTAATTAATTTAAATTGAATTAGCCACATGTGATTAGTGGCTAACCTATAGCATAGAATTCTACAGTCAATTCATTAAGCAAATAAGCAAAGGAAAAATGTACAGATGATAAATACCATGCAGAAAAGTAAAACCAGCAAGGGATCCATGAGTTGCCTCATAAAACTTTTTTAAATTTTTTAATGTCCTAATTTATTGAAGATCTATTGTTTGCTTACGTCCATTGCATTTTCAATCATAAAATATTTTCTACTCAAAAGATGTGGAAGCATTGCTTTTTTTAAACACAAGTGTTATTTTTATGACACTTTATGAGGAACAAATTTGATTTTTTTCTTCAGCAATGACCTGGTATCTGTTTATTTTAGTTTAGTCAGTCTTTTGGCAACTTCTCTAATATGTCTTGAATCCGAGTGGAAAAAGCAGATTGCAACTTTTGCATGTCACTTTTGAGAAGTTGATATAAAGTGTAACTCAAGTAAAATGTAGAAGCATACCTTTATCCTCACAGGATTGCCAAGCAGTTTATTTAGTTTTGGAAATGTGTCTGTTAAAAAGCAAAGGGATATTTCATTTTCGGGTCATGAAGACTCAATACTACATACAAATAGACAAACTAAAATTCAGACTCAGTGAACTCACTGCACTTGAAATAATACAGAGAATTCTAGTATTTTCAGAGAAAGTACTCCTTCCGGGAAGCTTTGTGTGATATATCATTTCCTAATTATTAATGTACACATAAATCCACTTTTGATTGGAAGCTCTTCTGAAACCCACTGGAAGAAACTAAGACTATCGTAATGATCATAATATTAATAAACACCTTAAACTTCATTGAATTTCTATAGTTCTGTACTAAGAAGCTCAAAGCACTTCTCATATTTTATCTTACTTGTCCTAACAACATTCCTGTACAGTAGGTAGGGGGCAACTCTAATTGGAGATTAGAGTGTCCGTTTTTCATTGTTACGAAAACACATTAAACTGAAATCTATTTCAGTTCTTGGTTCAGCCTGCCAACCAAGACAATTAAACAGTCGTTTTACTTATCAAAGTACCGTTTACTTGATTTTTATTTCTAACATTATAATTTTCTTCCCACTTTCTCTGAGACTAATGCCGCATCTTCCAAAATTTTGGTGTTGAACCCTAGTAGCATTTTTTAGAGGCTTCACGTTGTAAAATCTCCTTAATGGCTCTTCTCTGGCCAGCAGTTCAAGTTCATCTGCAGGACATCAGGGTATAAAAAAAATAAGTGTTCATTTCTTCTGAGTTGACGACATATGTTAGAAACATTTATCAGTAATATAATTAATTCTAAATATTTCTTGGCTTACCTCAATTTTTTTCTTTTTTCATGCTTAGGTCTCCAAATTGCATTATGTAGTACAACTGTATAGTACTGTATAGGACAATTGCTTTTTAGACAAATAACTACTCCCACCTTGTTATTTTATAAAGTTTTAACATCATAATTAGCATACAGTATTGATATAAAAATTTTTTAAATCATATAGTTGGTTATCCTAGACAAGATTTAGCTTTAAAGTGTTTCTACAGAAAATTCACATCACATGTCTTTTACTTTTTATTATTTCTTTTCCTTTTCACATTTATTATTTACAATCTCTACCAGTAATGGAAAAAATAATATTTCCTTCACTTTATGTGGCACAACTGCTAGCTGCTTGCCAAAATCCAGGTTCACCTCTATGCACACAGATAGACCAAATTTCCTAGTGTCCCCTGTAGTTAAATGTGGTGTGTGCATCGTTTTACCAGTGGAATGCACATGGTGGTGAGAGTTACTAACTTCAGGTCACATGCTTCTCCATGCCTTTTTTCCCTTTGTCTGGCTAAAATGGAGATGGCACTCACCATGACTGTGGAAGCCACACGTTGAAGGCATGTCTCCATCAGCATTGGTTCTTGAATGGCTTTATGAAGGACTGTCACACTGCTACCTTCTTTCTCTCGGCAGTGCATAAGAAATATAATTCTATTGTTTTTGAGTAATTATATATATTGGGGTCTATTTTTTTTACAGCAGTTAGTTTATGAGAACTATTACACTACTTAAAATGAGTTTCACCACAAAATTATACATTTGTAAGAGAATCTTGAAATCTCAGGGAAATATATTAATAAAACCATTGCCATATATTTATTCAAAGAAATCCCATTGGACTAAAAGAGAATGAAAAAGCCAAGAAGGTAAGGGATTACTTTTCGTATTAAAATTGCCTAGAAACTTGTGAAAAATATGTAAGCTGTATAAATAAGAAACCCAGATCAACACATATATAAACCCAGTTCTAGTCTTTCACAGTGTAATTATGTATGCAACTGATAATAAAACCTAACATAATATTTGGACTTTTAAGGCAATTATTTAGAATTCATAATTCAAATAGATGAAATATAAAAATAGATATGAAAATCTAAAGCAGCAAAATATGAACATCAAAAAATTAGATCCTCAACTAGAAGGAAATTGGAACATGCTTGAATTAGAAAACTTAGCTCCATAAAGGATATGGCATGAGAGGATCAATCAAGAATTAGGAACATAAAAAGAACACATTATAAAAATGGAGAAAGGAAAGAAATAAAAGAAGAATACATAGTATATTGAATATAAATTTTTAAGCTCTAAGGGCTAGAAAGGGCAAAAAAGAAAATAAAGCTGAGTGAATTAATGTTGGCTAAAAGGGGTAAGTGGCATCAGAGGGGCACTTACAATGATATTAGGTGAAAAAGAAACACTAGAAAGAAAGTGGGTTCATAAATAACCTGAAAAGCAGATGAAATCAATAACATTTAAATGGTTGAACTACTCAACTTTAAAATGCTTTAACTAAAATAATGAAAATTATAGAAAATTAAGTTATGAAAGCCTACACATATGGCTAATGGGAAAGTTAAATAAAATAACACTGGCCAATTAAGTGTAAGTTGATCAGGCGTTCTGATGATCTGTACAATGAGCATCAAAGGATTTTACCAACAAATTTACAAGCTGCTTATGACATTTTTAAATCATAATGAAGAAAATAGGAAAAAAAATAAAAGGCAAGTATAAACATTATGTATCTTTAAAATGTTGAGTAGTTTTATATATCAGGAAAATTACTATAGGTGGTTTTAATAAAAATATAATAGAAATTATTTGGCATTAGGTGTTTCATTTATGGAATATATAAACATGTAAAATTTAGGCAAAGTTTTGGATGGAAGAAATAAAATATCTAATGGGAGAAAATAATTTAAAATGTTGAGCAAGACATTTAACTTTTCTATGTTTATTTGATCTATACACTATTCATAGTTTCTTTTTAAAATAAATTTGATAGCACAGAAAATCCTTTGGAACACCTCAGAATAAAGAGATTATATGTTCTTTTATACATATGCATATGTACATATATACAAATATTTTTCAAGGTATATGTTTTTGAATTGACATTATTTTCCAGGCTCAGACAGTAAATCTAGATCTTTGTGAATACATGACACTCTTCTCATTCTCCATCGTATACTTAGCAAATATTGCCTATTATGTACACAGTAAACATAAATTACTCAAATATTTTATTAACATTTTATTAATATAGTAGCTTTAATGTGAGCATATAAGAAGCATACCAACAAATTATTCATCAGTGTTCAAATAAATTGCCTATATGGTGGCTCTGCTCCACTTACCGTTCTCCTTCTACACTGACCTTTCTTCCATTCTTCTTATTAGTCAGAATTTATAATGTCCACAGCCTTTGCATATGCTGTTCATGTCTTATGTACTTCCCTCTCTCTTATCATCCACCTCCACTCTCTTCCTGACCTAAGCATTTTCTAGTCTTCCTTCCTATCTCAATCACAATATAATTCCTTATGGAAGACTTCTCTAACCACCTCCACCAAGTTAATTAGCCCTGTATTTCCTAACATGTATTACATCAAGCCACACATCGTACTTTTTAAAAAGAATAAGACGTAGATGTTGATATAATTGTTGGAGTTGAAAAGGAACTGAAACTTCAGTAGCTTTTTATTGCAAATGCTAAAATATTTTGTTATCTTTCACAGACATATTCTGTTTTGCAGACATATTATTACAATGCACTCCAGTTAAAAGGACTTCATCAGTTATAATAAGCACTAAATTCACATAAACATTTCTGCTGACACCCAGACAAACCAAATGCAATTCAGATTTTTTGTTGATGGAAATAACTGGGTTATTATGACTTGATTGTTAAGATGCTTATTAAAAAACACTTTTTTGGAAAACAATCATAGCTCTGTCATTATTTTATGTCTAAACAAGTTGAAAACTGTTGAAGCAAGGACATGATTAAGTTGACGTTGTTCACGATGGTGATGGTGGTACACTGGCAACAGCAGTGGTGATGATGTGATGGTGATTGTGATAAACATCTTCTGCATGGCATTTTTTAAAAAAATGATTAGGTGGAAACAATGCACTGCATTGGCATCATTTTTATATTTCAGCAGTTCAAGACGTGTGCAGCCAAATAAATAATGATGTTGAGAGACTTATTTTCCTTTTTAACTTGGAGGCTTCGCTGAAGAGTTAGAAGGATCAATAGGCTGTCCATGATCTAGAGGATACAGACTGAAAGAGAGAAAAAGTGAAACAGATGATTTATCCCATTAGCTTCTTGATCTTCCTTAGATTTACTCTTCCAGTGACATCATTAGGTTAATTTGAGATTAGGAGGCAGAAGAACTTCTAAACTTTTATCCATCTCTGTATCCTGCATACCATAGAATAGCCAAAGGAACTTGGATAGCCTTGAACTAGTGTTGTAAGAATGACATGTCACATATACCTCAATTAGGATGCCAGGGAGAGGTTACCATCTTCACTTTGACGTTGCCCAGGGTTCACCCTGAATAAGGCAGTTATCTCTCTAAGCTGAAGTTTTCTCACATGTAAAAGCATAATGAGGCTAATAACAAAATAGCTCACAGTTCTGGAATCATTTGATTGATGTTGATGCTCCACAAGAGCAATATGTTAAAATGTTTTATAATTCTCAGAGTAAGCCAGTTCTGTTATTATTCCTACTTAACAATTGAGGAAACAGATTTAGCTTGCGTTCACCATCAGGGGCCAAACCTTCAGACTGAGAAAGCTACCATAGGCTACACAGGGCCAGCGTATTGAGAAGGATATCCGACAGGGACCACCAGCTTCCATTCTGCACCAGGGATTCCCGTTTAGTAGGAGTCCTTGCAGGAGTCTAGACAGCAGTTCATTCTCTAGCCATTTAGATGCCTAGGAGATGTCTTGTCCTTTGATGGCAGCTCAGGTACAATGAAATGAGACTCACCTTGGACACCTGTGAGAGTATCCCTGACTCAGAAGTCTTATGACCCACAGATACTAATATTTCTCATAATAACTCACATCCCAAATCTCCAGGGACATGTCTTTTATGAACCACCAAACTGAAAAGCCCTAACTATGGCCTCCTCATCAGGTATGGAATAGTGTATTTGTATTCCCCCTACCTTAGTTGCCATCTACCAATCAGTGGTCATTTTTACCAAAAGCGATATTACTTAATAATATCATTAACATTCCAAGTTTTATCAGATTACTAGGAAAACTATCTAGAGAGTTAATCTCAAGTTAATTTCACATGCAGAAGGTAAGAACAGTTTTATTAACCTCTTGCCTAAGAGTAACATTTCCAAAGTCACAGAGTTGATAGAGGAACTTGTATTTGATCCCAGTCTGTCTGACTCTAGAGCTCCTGATTGAAATTCTTGTTCCCTTCTGCTACTCACTAGCCCTCCATCTATGTTAGCCTCCTTTTAATTCCTCCGACATGTAAAGCTTATTCCTGTTTCCTCAGTTCTTTTGTACTCTCCCATAAATGCTCCTTCTGCCATTCACATTGTTGCTTATGTGACTAATGAACTATTCACATAGTTGCTTATAGTTGACTCTTCATTCAAGGTTGGCTCAAGTGCCCCATTCCCAAAGAGACTTTTTGACCACCCTCACTATTTTTGACCATACCTTCCTTCCCCACAATTACCTAATAATATTCTGCTTTTATCCTAATGTTTTGTTTTCTTTCTAACATTTATATTCTCTGAAAATGCCATGTTAGTTTAGTTTCTTCTTGTTTGTGGTGTACCTCTTCCCACAGAGGTGTGAATCCTGTGAGGACAGTATTTGAGTTACTTATTCACTGGTGTTTCATTAGTACCTAGAATAGTTCCTGACACATAGTAGGTCTAGAGTGACTGATGGGAAAACTATGCTGTCCTACAGAGTTTATCTCATACAACTCTTGTGAATTTCAGGGAAGGATAGGCAAACATGTTTTTACTTACAAAAAGCCATAAAAATACAAATTGTAATTCTACTCAAGTAATAAACTAAATTGACTTTAGGCAACACATTTAGGCAAAAACATAACAATCTTCTTTGATTTGAAAACACTTTTAGTAGTTATTTATTTTATGTACAAGTCATGCTCTTTTAGGGTGTATAGTGGACTCCTAGGAAACAAAATCATGAATCTAATATGAATGTAATGAGTTGTGATTTATTTAATTTTTTACAGTGTCTATGGACCTGGTATATAAGCTGATTAAGTCCTTGAAAAGCATTTGATTAATTTTTATACTGCTCATGTCAAGAGTGGTCTCAAAATCAGGTGGATACAGTTCAAGAAAACAAATTGTTAAAACCTCTATTAATTTGAATCTCTCTTTTTCAATGTCTATATTTTTATGTGTGTTATAATGACTAGAATGTGTTCATATAGTAGAATATGCAAATAATTTAAACAAATATCTATATGTTGGGGTGCATACTCAAAATTTTGCTTATGGATGGGCAAGTACAGAAAAATTTTAAAGACCACTGGCATGGAAGATTCAGTTACATTATTGTTATTTTATTATTGAATCATATGATCCGATTCCTGCAAATGCAATGTTCGTATGTATGTAATTCAATGTAGCATACGTTAAATGCTTTATGAAGGATGCAGAACATCTATTGGAATATGGATGAAGAAAATATTACTTCTGCCTGTGCAAAGCCAAAGGCTTGGAATTGGCATTTGCCTTTGAAATATGGATGTGATTTACCAAACTCCAGATAGGTACGATGCTCAATTCTGGAATCTGTTATAAATAAATGCATAAAAACAGGACAAAGCCACTTGTATTCAAGAAATGGAAAATTGTTCAGGATGGAGGAAAGGATTTATGAGTAGGAGAGTAAAGAAGAGCAGTAGGAAGTTACTTCCAAGGCATGTGTGAAGGGCTTTGAATACTAGGCTAAAGATTGTTTTCATTGATGAGTAGGCTATAGACAGCCAGAAAATCTTTCTGCACAGAGCAATGACTTTTTTTTTTTTAAATTTAAAGTGAAGTCTCACTCTGTCACCCACATTGGAGTGCAGTGGCGCAATCTTAGCTCACTGCAACCTCTGCCTCCCGGGTTTGAGCAATTCTCCTGCCTCAGCCTCCCGAGTAGCTAGGATTACAGGTGCACACCATCATGCCCAGCTAGTTTTGTTATCTTTAGTAGAGACAGGGTTTCACCAGGTTGACCAGGCTGGTCTTGAACTCCTAACTTCGTGATCCACCTTCCTCAGCCTCCCAAAATGCTGGGATTACAGGTATAAGCCACTGCACCCGGCTGCAATGATGTTTTTAAAAGATGTTTCCAGATCATTAAAAAATCTGGAGACAACAGATGATGGAGAGGATGTGGAGAAATAGGAACACTTTTGCACTGTTGGTGGGAGTGTAAATTAGTTCAACCATTGTGGAAGACAGGGTGACGATTCCTCAAGGACCTAGAAATAGCAATTCCATTTGACCCAGAAATCACATTACTG
>CAUYLG010034938.1:0-35980 GCA_963573385.1 Cacajao melanocephalus | reverse complement strand
TGAATATCCTTGTTAATTTTCTGTCTCATTGATCTGTCTAATATTAACAGTGGTTGTTAAAGTCTCCTACTGTTATTGTGTGGGAATCTAAGTCTTTTTGTAGGTCTCTAATACCTTGCTTTATGAATCTGGGTGCTTCTGTATTGGGTGCATATATATTTAAGATAGTTGGGACCTCTTGTTGCATTGATCCCTTTGCCATTATGTAATGCCTATCTTTGTCTTTTTTGGTCTTTGTTGGTTAAAGTCTGTTTTATCAGAGACTAGGATTGCAACCCCTGCTTTTTGTTTGTTTGTTTGTTTGTTTGTTTTTGCTTTCCATTTGCTGGGTAAATCTTCCTCTATCCCTTTATTTTGAGCCCATGTGTGCCTTTGCACACGAGATGTGTCTCCTGAATATAGCACACTGATGGATCTTGACTCCAATTTGCCAGGAAGACATGGTTGTAAGCTTCTCTTTTATTATGGTTTATATAAAATAAAGAAATGCCTGCCATGTCCATTGAAAATGATATCATATTGCATGAATGTATTTGTTATATTCCATTCCATTCCACAAGGTAATAGAATGTATATAAAATTGCTGCATAAACATAAAAAGGGAATCACATATATGAGACAATTCACCTGAAGATTCCTGTAAATATACTGGCCACAAGAGTTGGCATTAAATATTTGGACCATAAATCCCAGTGTTGTGGGACTTTTCCTTAGTTCAGCTAAAGATGAGGGTCCTTATCACAGGGTCATGAAAAATTTTGCTCATAGGCAATTTGAAGGGTAAGTAGGGCAGGGTTTTATTGGGTGAAAAGGAAGAAAAGGAGAAACAGAGACTCAGTGAAGTGAGAGAGTGTGCTTCCTGCCAGTGGACTTTCCACCTCACAGATTGAATCCCAGGTTTCACCCAGGAAGAGAGGGACCAGCCTCCTCCCCACTGCAAATGGCACAAACTTCTGTGGCCCCACCCCAGTGTGTACTCCTCCCAGTACGCAGGCCTGTTGGATTTTTTTTCCGGGGACCCCCTCCTTCCTGGCTGTCTCTCCAGGAATGGTGGGTAGACAGAGATATAGTAGTTATGGTGCTTAGATATTTAATGGTAAATTTTCAGATTTTGGTAAAAAGGAGTGGTTAGAGGATGAGACTAGTCGTGAAGTTTTATGGATGTTTAAAAAGAAGCATTTCAGGAATGGTTAATAGTATTTTGAGTGGCTCTAAATATATTCAGAGCTACAAAGTGCTCCTTACAGCAGAATAGCAATATAATAAAAATTTACTTCTGAGATGGTTATGACAGGTGGAAGTAGCATGGTATAGTAGTGGCAGCAGCCAAAAGTCATGGGTTCAAGCCTCAGCTTAGCCACTAACTAGCAATGGAACATTGCACAAGTTATTTAACTTCTTGAACATCAGCTTCATTCCTGGAAAAAAAAAAGAAAAAAGGTTTTGTTTTGCCCTTTTAAATCTATATATGCCATCCAACTTGAAAGTTGTAAACTCTACTGCCTTTTATGCAACAAAGTTGGAATATAAGACATATGACTCCAATATGAATAGTTGCTCATGGAGTTGAAATTTTGATGCATTTGCATTGAGAAAACACTACACAGGGGAAATATTAAGTTGGGAGAAAAGTTGACATCACATTTGAGCTGGGGACTAACTTGTAAAACAGGAATGGTGGGTGCAGAGATTATGTTCCTTAACTCTGTGAAAGTTTTGAATCACAAATGCTGTGTGTACATGATTCAGATGAAATCTGAAACAATTATTAGATATTTTCTAACTACCCAGGGGTTTGTAATTGTGTTTGACAAAACACATGGTTGACATCACATTTTTCAATTTTTATCCAGATGTTAAGTGTCATATGAGCCGGCCAAAGGCGGTCTATACTTCACAAAGGCAATTGGAAGTGATGAAAAAAACCAGTTTCTTTGGTTGCCACAGAGAACATTAAAAAACCAAATTATTGACTTGGGCTTGACATTAGCATGGTTGAGTTCAGCCAAACTGAACTGTGTTTTATGGCCTAGCTGGGTGATTATTGGTTAAGATTCTTCCCTTTACTGTTTATGCTATCGGTCTGCTTTTCTCTTTTTTTAAATTATGTCCGTCTCCCTTCACTTTCAGCAGACAACCTTACTATATTGGTTAGGATATTTTCAGCAATGAGAGAAAATGCAGCCCACATTGGCTTAGGCAAAAGTGGAGTTTATTGGTTAAACTAATTAAAAAGTCCAGAGAAGTCTGGCTTCAAATGAAGCTTAGAGTAGGGACTTGATCTATATCACCGGGACCTGGTTTTTCTCAATCTCTCTCTCTTTCTGGTTTAATTCCATTCTCAGAAAAAGTCTTTCTGCCATGGAAACAGGATAACTCATATACTCTTTGCTCAAATCCCTGCAGAAAATATACCTGCCTCTTAACTAGATGCCTGAGCAAACATCCCATCACAGCCTATTAGCTCAGTTGCAACACATGATTGGACCAATCACTATGGACATTGGAATGTGATGTTCTGAGTGAGTTAGGAATGGGTTGCATTTGATACTCCAGAGTCACAGCGTTGAAAATGGAATGGGGTGGTTTCCCAAGAGAAGTAAGGGTTTGGTTGCCAAAGAAGATGGTATGAATGGCTCTGGGGCCAAACCCAGTTGTCTTTTGAACTAGGAATCTATTCTGTCAAGGCAAGTGGATCCTCTTCCAACTTCCCAATTCATACCCTCTTTCTTGCCATCATCTTAAAATAATAGAATACCCTTCTTCCTGCTTATGGCCAGCCTTACTCAGCACTGGTCCTGACTCCTTCCATCTAGTCCAGGATCTTACTTAATCAGTCATAGTTACTATTTCATATATCTTCACCTTTTCCCTTTCTATGGGCTCTTGTCTTAGTTTATAAACATGTTGGGGTCTATCTTATCATAAGGTACACACATACACACACACACACACACACTCACACTCAAATTATTTTGACTCATCTCCCCTTTTAGGTGCCATTTAGTATGTCTCTTCTCCCTCATAAAAGGGATTCTCCCCCAGAATGAGTCTATGCTTCTTGTTCTTGTCTCTACTTTTTTCATGGATCACTTATTTCAACATGATGAAAAAGGTTTTTGTCTTTATGCCTCTCTAACACTACACCCTTTATCTTAGTAGAGGCTTGTTCACAAACACAGACCTTATTGTGAGCATTTTGAAGAGGAAGATATTCAATATAGGAAATTAGAACCGTTAAAATTATTGTGGAGCAAATTTTAAGGAAGCTGCTAGTAGCTTCACAAAGTCCCAGTAAAAATACTGCAAATAAACACTCTTGTCTGTATCACTGAAGTGAATGATTCTCAGGCCAGTACCCAGAATCCTCTAGAAAATCTCTGAGGCTGTCTAAGGCCATCTGCTGATGCTCAAGCACATAGCCTCAGAGAACCACATCTTCTCCTCTTCTACCTTCTATCTTGCATAAACATCTTAAATTTATACCATCTAAATGGAGACATGACTGTCAAGAGAGTTGGAGGGATATAGTTTCTAGGTTTTCAGTCTCTAAAGCAAAACGGAGCGCTTAGAAAGGTGAGACTAGCCCTGAATATTAATATATTGTATTTGACACATTATCACTCACAGGCATTTCTTTTTCCCTTTACCTCTTTAACTTTGTATCTAAGAGTTCTGTCTTTTACCTACTTTGTGCTCACACTGTGAGCGCTCCTTGAATTGCCTCATGTATTCTCATAATTCCAGTCACCTGCAGTTGATGATGCCTTAGTCTATCACTCCTCTGCAGGTGTCTCCATAAATTTCATATCAGTTCAACTCTCTGCTGGACCTTTTCATCTGATTCATCCATGCAGATTCCAAACTCAGTTGATTTGAGAAGGAAATACTTACTTTTGCTCCTGATCCTGCTCTTCCTCCTGTCTTCCTCATCCCTACCACACTGTCCTGGCTCAGTAGCTCATGATTTTTTACTCGGGATACCACCACCTTCTTTTGGATTTTCTGCTTCCAACTTCACCCACTTTGAATCTGTTCTTCATAGCCTCTGAGGGGACTGTTCTGAAACACAAATCTGCAGTGATTCTCCTTTGCTCAGAACCGTTGAATGATTCTTTAAAAGGCAAAAAAAAAAAAAAAAAAAAAAAAGAGGAGAGTAATAATTTATCTAATAATTCTCAATAATTTATCAAAGAAATTAGAAAGATGGGCTGCAAGTATTTATAAATCCAATGAGGTTGAGCATTGTAATGGGAAGAGAAAAAAAATGCACTCCAAATGCTCTGGTTCTAATTGCCCAGAATGAGTGTTTCAGTGTTTCAGTTGAGGTTTGAGAGGGGAATAATGTGACGAATAATAATTATGTTCTAGTCTTTATTATGGAGTTTATTAGGCAGTATGGTTAAGTTCACAGGCCTTGAGTTGATTTCTCATACATTCTTCGTTTACTTCTTTTTTTTCAATATGTCAACCTCAATGTTGGTCTCTTTAGATACCAGTTAGAATATGACGTATGGGAAGACGTTGCTAAAGAAAAGAAGAAACTAAAGGGAAATGCAACTCTGTTGAATAAAACAGGAACAAGAATGGGAAAAAAAAATCCCCTGGAAAGAATGATCTACCTGCTTTCTGCTACTCAAATATATTTGGCTAACCTGAATCAAAGCCCTCATTGATAGTCATGTTCTAGATGCCCCCTTCATCTGGGCCAGTTTGAGTCTGTGAGGAGAAGAGATACAAGTAATGTTGCCTAAATGTCATTTGGAGGGCAGGGATGGGGAGGGCACACACACAAAAGTACTGGTAAGGTAACCTTCTCTTGTGGCAGTAGGGTTGTTCATATATATATATATGTAACATCTGGATGCCTGAATTGGCCAGTGATCTCTGTGGCTATTAATTCTTCCTTGCTTTCTAGACAGGGGACTTTCTTCAGTATTAGAGGGTCACTGAGAACCAGGAGCTGTTTTCTCAACTATGTCTCGTCTTTCTACATCCCTCCCCTGCCTCTACCTTAACTTTTTAACACATCAAAATTCACCCTCATTGCCCTCATCATTAATCATTTTCCTCCTCCTCCTCCTCCTTTTTACTTGAGATAGCATCAACTTCTATTTAGATTTTCTGCTTCTAACTTCACCCACTTTGAATCTGTTCTTCATAGCCTCTAAAGAGACTGTTCTGAAACACAAATCTGCAATGATTCTCCTCCTTCTCCTTCTTCTTTTTTTCTCTTTTTTCTTCCTCTTCTCTGCCATGCAGCGGGTTATCTGTTGTGGGTTTTTTTGCATTCCACCTTTATATTGGCATTTGAGTCAATATGGAACCAGAAATTGATGGAGGATTAAATAGAAAATAAGACTAAACAAAAAAATTTGTTTTATTATTCTAAACAAAGCTGCCGAGGAATTGTTATACCAATTTAGCTAATAAGCCTCTCATTAGTTGGTTAATATTTTACCTCTAGTACTGCAAACATTGTATTTTTAAAGCAAAATTATAATCTCCTGGTATATAGGAACATATTAACATGTTTGGCTTTGACCTAATTAAATGGTAAATATGATAGTTCCCCACTTATAAAAGAAACGGGAAGAGGAAAGTTGGACAGTCAATGCTGTTAATGATAATAATATTTGTTGTTTATAGGGTTTTTCTTGAGCATTAGAACTCTCAGCCTATCCATGCATGGAATTAGTGTGACATAGTGGTTAAAAACATATTCTTGTACTGTGACCACTCAGGATCAAATCTAGGCTTTACCAGTTAGCAGCTGTATGATTTTGGATAATATTTTTTGTAACCTCTCTGTGTCTCCGTTGCTTTCCCTCTAAAATGAGAATAGTAGTAGAAAATAATAGTATCTAACTCGTGGAGGATGAAGTAAAGTGATGTGGATATAGTATTTAGAACCATTCTTAGAATATAAGACTTAAACATAAGACATACTTTTTAAATATATAATTGAGGACCAGATTAAAAACTTTTTAATAGTGATAATAAATATTATAGATTTATAAATATTATTTATATTTATAATTCATAAATATAAATAGTTATATAAAATATTTCTTAAGATTTATAGTTTTAGAGAATTATAAAATTTTTATTTTCTTCAACTTTAGGTTCTGGGGTACATGTGCAGGATGTGCAGGTTTGTTACATAGGTAAATCTGTTCCATGGTGATTTGCTTCACAGATTAACCCATCACCTAGGTATTAAGCTCAGCATTCATTAAGTATTCTTCCTGATGCTCTCCCTTTCCCACTCCCCGCTGAAAGGCATTCCCTTCCATGTGTCCATGTGTTCTCATCATTCAGCTCCCACTTATAAGTGAGAACATGTGGTGTTTGTTTTTCTGTTCCTGTGTAAGTTTGCTGAGAATAACAGCTTCCTGATCCATCCATCTCCCTGCCAAAGACATAATCTCATTATTTTTTATGGCTATGTAGTATTCCATAGTGTATATGTACCACATTTTCTTTATCCAGTCTATTCTTAATGGGCATTTGGGTTGATTCCATGTATTTGCTATTGTGAATAGTGCTGCAATGAATATATATGTTATATATCTGTATAATAGAATGATTTATATTCCTTTGGGTATATACCCAGTAATAGGATTGCTGAGTCAAATTGTATTACCTATCTGACAGGTCAAATCCTATCTAGAGGTATTTTTACCTCTAGATCTTTGAGGAATCACACTGTCTTCCACAGTGGTTGAACAAATTTGCACTCCCACGAACAGTGTAAAAGTGTTCCTCTTTCTCTGCAACCTCACCAATATCTGTTTTTTTTTTTTTTTTTTTTTTTTTACTTTTTAATAATTGCCATTCTGATTGGTATGAGATGGTATCTCCCTGTGGTTTCGACTTGCATTTTTCTAATAATCAGTGATGTTGGGCTTTAATATGTTTGTTGACTGCATGCATATCTTCTTTTGAGAAGTGTCTGTTCATGTACTTTGCCCACTTTTTAACGGGGTTTCTTTTTTTCTCGTAAATTTGTTTAAGCTCTTTGTACACTTTGAATACTAGACCTTTGTAGATGGATAGATTGTAGAAACTTTCCCCTATCCTGCAGGTTGCTATTCAGATGCTCTTTAGTTTAATTAGATCCCATTTGTCAATTTTTGCTTTTGTTGCATTGCTTTTGGTGTTTCATTATGAAATCTTTACCCCTGCTTATGTCTTAAATAGTATTGCCTACATTTTCTTCCAGGATTTTTGTAGTTTGGGGTTTTACACTTAAGCCTTTAATCCATCTTGAGTTAATTTTTGTATAAGATGTAAGGAAGAGGTCCAGTTTCAATTTTCTGCATATGGTTAGTCAGTTCTTCTAGCACCATTTATTAAACAGGGAAGCCTTTCCCCATTGCTTGTTTTTGTCAGGGTTGTCAAACATCAGATGGTTAGAGATGTGCACTCTTATTTCTGAGTTCTCTATTCTGTTCCATTGGTCAATGTGTCTGTTTTTGTATGGGCACCATGCTGTTTGGGTTACTGTAGCCTTGTAATATAATAGTTTGAAGTCGGGTAGCATGATGCCTCCAGCTTTGTTCTTTTTGCTTAGGATTGTCTTGGCTATTTGGGCTCTTTTTTGGGTTTCATACAAATAGTTTCTTCTAGTTCTATGAAGAATGTCAATCGTATTTAAATGGAAATAACATTGAATCTATAAATTACTTTGGGCAGTATTTTCATTATATTGATTCTTCCTATCTATAAGCATGGAATGTTTTTTCATTTGTTTGTGTCCTCTCTGATTTCTTTGAGCAGTGTTTTGTAGTCTTCCTTGAAGAGAACTTTCACTTCCCTTGTTAGTTATATTCCTAGGAATGTTATCCTTTTTATAGCAATTGTGAATGTGTGTTCATTCATAATTTGGTTCTCCATTTGTCTGTTGTTGGTATATAGGAATGCTAGCAATTTTTTTTTTCACATTGATTTTGTATCCTGAGTCTTTGCTGAAGTTGCTTATGGCTTAAGAAGCTTTTGGGCCGAGACAATGGGGTTTTCTAGTTATAGAATCATGTCATTTACAAAGATAATTTGACTTCCTCTCTTCCTATTTGAATACCTTTTATTTCTTTCTTTTGTCTGATTGCCCTGGCTGGAACTTCCAATACTATGTTGCATAGGAGTGGTGAGAGAGGGTACCCTTGTCTTCTGCCAGTTTTCAAGGGGAATGCTTCCAGCTTTTGCCCATTCAGTATTATATTGGCTATGGGTTTTTTATATATGGCTCTTATTATTTTGAGGTATGTTCCTTCAATACCTAGTTTATTGAGAGTTTTTAATATAAAGGGATGTTGAATTTTATTGAAGAACTTTTCTGCATCTATTGAGATAATCTTATGGTTTTTATCTTTATTTCTATTTATGTGATGAATTGCATTTATTGATTTATGTATGTTGAACTAAACTTCCATCCCAGGGATGAAGCCATCTTGGTCATGGTGGATAAGCTTTTTGATGTGCTGCTGGATTCAGTTTACTGGTATTTTATTGAGGATCTTTGCATTGATATTCATTAGAAATACTAGCCTGATGTTTTCTTTTTTTGTTTTATCTCTGCCAGGTTTTGGTATCAGGATGATGTTGGCTTCAGAATGAGTTAGGGAGAAGTCCCTTCTTTTCAATTTCTTGGAATAGTTTCAACAGAAATGATACCAGGTCTTCTTTGTACCTCTGGTAGAATTCAGCTGTAAATCCATCTTGTCCTGGGGCATTTTTGGTTAGTAGGGTATTTATTACTACTTCAATTTCAGAACTTATTATTGGTCTATTCAGGGATTCAATTTCTTCCTGGTTCAGTCTTGGGAGGGTTTATGTGTCCAGGAATTTATCCATTTCTTTCTAGATTTTCTAGTTTTGTCCATAGAGCTGTTTATAATTTTCTCTGATGGTTGTTTGTATTTTTGTTGTTGTTGTTTGTTTTGGAGATGGAGTCTCATTCTGTTGCCCAGGCTGGAGTACAGTGGTGCGATCTTGGCTCACTGCAACCTCTACCTCCTGGGTTCAAGCAATTCTCCTGCCTCAGCCTCCCATGTAGCTTGGACTACAGGCACATGCCACCATGCTGGCTAATTTTTTGTATTTTAGTAGAGACAGGGTTTCACTGTGTTGCCCAGGCTGGTCTTGAACTCCTGAGCTCAGGCAATCTACCCACCTTGGCCTCCCAAAATGCTAGGATTACAGGCGTGAGCCACTGCTCCCAGCCTAGTTGTTTGTATTTCTGTGGGGTCACTGGGGACATCCCCATTATCATTTCTGATTCTGTTTATTTGATTCTTCTCTCTTTTATTATTTATTAGTCTAGCTAATGGTCTATCTAGTTTATTAATGTTTTTGAAAAACTAGTACCTGGATTTGTTGATGTTTTAAAGGGCTTTATGTATCTCTGTCTCCTTCAGTTCTTCTCTGATCTTGGTTATTTCTTGTCTTCTGCTGGCTTTGAGGTTTGTTTGCTTTTGGTTTTCTAGTTCCTTTAGTTGTGATATTAGATTGTTAATTTGAGATCTTTCTAGCTCTTTGATGTGGGCATTTAGTGCTATACATTTCCCTCTTAACACTGCTTTAGCCCTGTCCCAGAGATTCTGGTACATTGTATCTTTGTTCTCATTAGTTTCAAAGAACATCTTGATTTCTGCCTTAATTTCATTATTTACCTAGGAGTTATTCAGGAGCAGATTGTTCAATTTCCATGTAGTTGTGTGGTTTTGAATGAATTTCTTAGTCTTTGAGTTCTAAATTGATTGTTCTGTGGTCTGAGAGACTGTAATCATTTCAGTTCTTTTGCATTTGCTGAGGAGTGTTTTACTTGTGATTATGAGATCAATTTTAGAGTTAGTATCATGTAATGATGAGAAAAAAATGTATATTCTGTTGTTTTTGGATATAGAGTTCTGTAGATATCTATCAGGTCCACTTGATCCAGAGCTGAGTTCAGGTCCTGAATATCTTTGTTAATTTTCTGTCTCCATGATCCGTCTAATATTGTCAGTGGTGTGTTATAATCCCCCACTGTTATTATGTGGAAGTCTAAGTCTCTCTGTAGGTTTCTAAGAATTTGCTTTATGAATCTGGGTGCTCCTGTATTGGGTGCGTATATATATTCAGGATAGTTAGCTCTTCTTGTTGGATTGAATCTTTTGCCGTCATGTAATGCTATTCTTTGTCTTTTTTAAAATCTTTGTTGGTTTAAAGTCTATTTTGTCAGAAACTAGGATTGCAACCCCTGCTTTTTTATGTTTTCCATTTGCTTGGTAAAGTTTCTTCTATTCTTTTATTTTGAGTATATGTGTTTCTTTGCCGATGACATGGGTCTTTTGAAGACAGCATACTGATGGCTCTTTATTCAGCTTGCCATTCTGTCTTTTAATTGGGGCATTTAGCCCATTTACATTTAAGGTTATTATTGTTATATGTGAATTTGATCCTGTCATCATGATGCTAGCTGGTTATTTTGCAGACTTGTTTATGTGGTTGCTTCATAGTGTCACTGGTCTGTATACTTCACTGTGTTTTTGGAGTGATTGGCAATGCTTTTCTTCCCCTCATAGTTAGTGGTTCCTTCAAGAGCTCTTGCAAGGCAGCCCTGGTGATGACAAATTTCCTCAGCATTTGCTTGCCTGAAAGAGATCTTATTTCTCCTTCACTGATGAAGCTTAGTTTGGCTGGATATGAAATTCTGTGTTGGAAATTGTTTTTTTAGAAATATTGGAATATTGGCCCCCAATCTCTTCTGGCTTATTCGCTGAGAGGTCCACTGTTAGTCTGATGGGTTTCCTTGGCCTTTCTGGCTGCTCTTAACATTTCTTTCATTTCTACCTTGGAGAATCTAATGATTATGTGTCTTGGGGTTGATCTTCTAGTGGAGTATCTTACTGGGGTTCTCTGGATTTCTTGTCTCGCTAGGTTGGGAAAGTTTTCCTGGATGATATCCTGAAGTATGTTTTCCAACTTGGTTCCATTCTCCCCATCTCTTTCAGGTACCACAAACAGTTGTAGGTTCAGTCTTTTTGTAGTCCCATATTTCTCAGAGGTTTTGTTTGTTCCTCTTCATTCTTTTTTCTCTTTTCTTGTCTGCATGTCTTATTTCAGAAAGATAGCCTTCAAGCTCTGAGATTTTCTTCTACTTGGTCTATTTTGATGTTGATACTTGTGATTGTATTGTGAAGTTTTTGTGTTTTTCAGCTCCATTGTGTTGGTTATACTCTCCTCTAAACTGGCTATTTTGGTTATCAGCTCCTGTATTGTTTTATTATGATTTTTAGCTTGTTTGCATTAGGTTACAACATGCTCTTTTAGCTCAGTGAAATTTGTTATTAACCACTTTCTGAAGCCTACTTCTGCCAATTCAGCCATCTCAGCCTCAGCTCAGTTCTTGTGCCCTTGCTGGAGAGGTGCTATGGTTATTTGGAAAAGAAGAGGCATTCACTGGGTTTTTGAGTTTTCATTTTTGCATTGATTTTTTCCTAATCTTTGTGGTTGCTGACTTTTGAATGGGGTTTTCATGGGGTCTTTTCTGTTGATGTTGTTGTTGTTGCTTTTTTGTTTGTTTGTTTCTTTTAATAGCCACCCACTTTTCTGTAGGGCTGCAGTGGTTTGCTGGGGGAACACTCCAGACCCTAGTTGCCTCAGTTTTTCCTTTACCTGGCAGTATCACCAGTGAAGGCTGCGAAACAGCAAAGGGGGGAGCCTGCTCCCTCCTATGGGAGCTCCGTCCCAGGGGATTCTGACCTGTTCCCAGCCTAGATGCCCCTATAGGAGGTATCTGGAGAACTCTGTTATGAGGTCTCACCCAGTCAGGAGGAATGAGATTGGAGACCCACTTAAAGAAGCAGATGGGTTACTTTTTGGTAAGGGCTGCTTTTTGGTAGAGCAGATATGCAGCCTTGGGGAAAACACTGCCTCATCCAGACTGCCTGAACTCCATGCTAGCAGGTTAGAATGGCTGAGTTGACCGAACCACAGAGACTGTGGCTGCCCTACCTGCAACCCTCAAGGGGCTTCGTCCCAGGGAAAGATTAGAGTTCTTTCCATATAATCCTAGCTAGAGTTGCTGAAATTCACACAGCGAGCCCCATCCAGTGAGGAGGGATGAAGGTCCATTGTTAGTCATGGGCTTCCCTTCATGGGTGACCTTGCCTTTGGAAATTGGGGTCCCACTCAAAGAAGCAGTCTGACTACAATCTGGCACAGCAGCTGTGCTGTATTGTGGGGAACTTCTCCTAGTCTGGACTGTCTGGACTCCCTGGCAGGCTAGAACCACCAAACCAACCTAACCTCCAAGATGGTGGCTGCCCCTGCCTTGAGTTTTGAACAGGACTTTTCCTATTTAGAAGTGGAGTTTAGACTTGTTTTATAATAAAGATGCTAAGAGCTTCTTGGCAACCAGCATTTTCTAAAGAAATGCTTTATAAAGTAGTGGGTCCGTTTGAAATCATTAGGTATTCCTCCCAGAAGTCAAAGACCACATTCAAAGCAAATTATATGCATGCTTCCTAAAAGTGTTAATGTGCTAATCTGCTGGTTCCCTGATCTAGGCAAAATGCCATAGTATTCCACATAAGCAAAATACGATGGTTTTCGAAGATTTCATATAAATATTACCCACTGTGTTTTCACATTTCCAAGTGTTATACTTCCTCATTAAAGTCAATAAGCTGGAACTGACACAGGGATCAGTAGAATAATTTGACTTCCAATTATAACCCTAACTACTTCTACTAAGAAAGAATGAACTGATTCAGCTACTAATTATTTCATTCTAGTAAACATTTCGATTCTTTATTATAACAGTGAAAATATTACTGTGAGACAAAGTTTTCTGCTTCTCCCTTGGGAAATATTTCTGGTGTTAACTGATAGTGCTGTTGAATGTCAAGTAAAAGGGATAAGCCATCCTTTAGTTTCTGAGAGTGTACCTTTGATGCAGTAGGAGGAGAAGGAGGCAGAAACACAGAGAATGAAGTGAAAAGTCACTTTGGTTATTGAGTCTAGGGAAGGCTCCATGCTCAAGAAGAGCTCTGTGAGGCAGAAGAATAGATATAACAGGAAATAGAAGAATTCTCTGCCCACTTTTATGTCTTGGTATCTGTACTTTTACAAGTTAGTGACTTTCATTACTCAAAATAGAGTTAACCTTCTGTTCTTAACTGAAATTAGGAGATTCTTAAGCATTATGATTTTGTACAATTTAATCAATTTATCTTCCCAGCTGTAAAGAAATGGCTACAATTGAATGCTCAAGTTTTTCTTTTCTTTCTTTTTTTTTTTTCTCTCTTTTACTCCCTTGTCTTTTTGGTATGGCCTTCCTTTTTATTTAAAAAAACTCACCTCTTAATAATGATAATTCATGCACAGTTGGGTTTACAAACTATTCCAAGGAGCGTGACACTACACGTTATATGTTAAAGTTAATAACTGAGGCATAGGTTAAGGAGTTAGAAATGGCCATGTGTCCATTCTTGCTGGGTATATTACTTTGGCTTCAAAAGTACTATCGGACTCTATAATCTGAAATTTTCCATGATTGACATGCTTGTGTTTCACTTCAGGGACTGTTCATAGTCACTATTTTTTCTTGTTCTCTACTCAATAGGAAGGCTCCATATTTCTTTATGCATCATATGATTATATTTTTTCCCTACTTTGCCAATAATGTCTTTTCTCGAGAAAGAAAGTCACTAAGTTTCAGGAAAGAGAGCCAAATCTGTCATTTATGGTGTGTGGACCCACTAGTAGGTGCTTTATATAAATGATCTTGGATTTAGGGTTTATTCTTTCTATTTCCCTTGTCTACTGTATATTTGACATAAATGTTGAAGGATGACCTGGTGGTACAAATTATAGTATTTTTTTTTTACAAGCTTTTGAATAACTGGGGCCAAAGACTCATCTGTTGGTGAGTCCAGGGTTTCCTTATTCTATTCCCTCCATATTATCTTGACTACTGATGATGTTTATTCATATAACTTTCAATTATTATGTTTTGTTCTGACTATAAAAACAATATATTTTTTGAAGAAAATTTGGAAAATACTCCAAAGCAAAGAGAAGCAAATAAAAATCACTCATGATTTCAACATTCAGTGATAATACCCTTTAACATTTTGTTTTTCCTTTTATCATCTCTTTTATACGTGCTACTTTTGTATCCAAATTAAAGTCTCAAACATATATATGACTTTGTGTCCTATTTTTGTTCAGTTAGTATCACAGAATGAACATTTATAGAGACATTCATTACTCTTCAAAAACACTATTTTTAAAGATTGCACATTTTCTGACCTAAGGTTTGCACTTGATTCAGTTTATCAATCTCCAGCATTAAGCATTAGATGTTTTCAAGCCTTTCATTCTAAGTACCAGGGCTAAAAGAAAATTCTGTCCTTTTCAAATTTTTTTAGCCTCACCTTGTAAGGAGGCATCTTGGGTAGGAAAACAGATAAATTAGTGGCACCAGAGCACCTAAGCACCGTATATATTGCTGTGTTTACACTCCTTTGGCTCAGTGATCAGTGCAGTCAGAAAATGGAAGGGTCTCAGTTTGCCACCAGTGATGAAGCCTTGCTTTGCTCGTTTGGCTCCAGGTCGCCAAGGAATGAAATGCAACGAAGTCCTCATCCTCTGCATTTCTCCAGCCATTGCCTCTTTGTCTCCTGCCAGTACTCCCCCGATCACCTTGCCTACTTACCCAACACTGCTGGGCACTTCACACCTCCTTCTCCATGCTCTTTACTCTCATGACATGTGCTTCCTTCCCTCTTTTATTTATTTATTTATTTATTTTTGCTTTTCCCTTCTATTCATTATTTAAGGCTCAAAATTTTCCCTTCAATGCTCAAAAGGCTCTCCTTAATGCTTCACCCAGTTTCCCACAAAGTTAATGAATCTTTCCTTTGTCCTTCATAGAAATTGGTCTATCTCTCTTTTCATTAATTCTACGAGTTATTTTATTTTTTCATATTTTTTATCTCTCATGATGGCAGGGATGGTACTTGATTCATCTTTGTAACTTCAGCTTTTAATCACATGCTTAGCTCACAGAAGGCATTCAGTAAAGGCTGAATAGATGGTGGATAAATGAATGAATAAATAAATAAATGATTCATTCTAAAATTACAGGAACAGAATTGTGCTATATTTGCTTTGCATAGTATTGTAAAATTAGGATTCTCTACAATAACTGGAAATGATATTTGTGTGTGTATGTTCATACATCCACAATATGTAATAGAGATGAGCACAATACGTAATAGAGCTGAGCTAAATACTTACACCCACAAAGGCATCAAATGCTGTCTGCCTATGCAGCTTTGCATTGTATTATCTCAGTGTTCGTGTGCCAACCTTCTCTGGATTCATCCTCCTTGCTATGGTTCTGCCCTCCATAGGGTATATACTCTTGCTGTTTCCTCATCTAGAAATCTCCTCCCTTTCTTCCTCACTATGTTAATTTCAGCTTATCTTAGATCCCACCCAATGCTCGCTTCCTTAGAGAGAACTCCTTTGCTGATTGTAATGAAAATAACAATAAAAATGGCAGGAACAACAGATAATACTTATTGAGAACATACTCTGTGACAGGGACTTGATTATCTCATACAGTCCCCCACAACAACCCTCTGATGCAGGACCATCATTAATCCCATTTGAAAATAAGGAAAGGAAGCCCAGATAAACTAGGCAGCTTATCCAAGTTCACACAGCTAAAGCATGCTAAGCTACACTAATATATTCTCTTCACAGCTCTTATCACAGGTGCAATTTAACATTATTTATATGAGTTGTTGATTAATAACTTTGTACCCCAGAAGACTGTAAGCTCAATAAGGTTACTATGTCCTTAGTTCCCTTACATAGTGCCAGGTGAAGTTTAGATAGTCAATAAATATTTGTTGAATGAATGTTTTTTTTGTGTGGTTTCATCTTTATTGGGGCAATGTTTTCATTTCTCTATAGTTATCACAAAGGAATTTTATAAGCACATATTAGCATGTAATCTTTTAATTAGAGTTTGGTTTCTCACTTCACCACCTATAATGATAGTAAGTTTGTATATGCTTATGTTGAAACAACTGGTCTCCCAGAGACATGACTATTGACTACATACACACTATGGCTATGAAGGATGTTATTTCAGTTCCCAAAGTCCTAATATTTGGTTAGTGATACAGCACATTGCTGTATATTAATCCTGAAACAATATATTTTGTCATTTAAAAGAAATCTTCCGCAGCATGTTTTCCTTTTGGCCCAGTGGTAATGTTATGTCATTCTCCAGGAATGTTTCTTTTGTATTCAAAGGCAAATTTGGCTTAGAGAAATGTTATCAGTAGTTCACCAAGAGGTTTAATTATATGCTTTGAATAGCAGAAGAAGGGAAATCCTAAAAATTCAGTTTAAATCTACCAAGCTGAACATTGCAAGCTTGGTTGGCTGCCAAAATATACCATGATAAGATTTTCAAAAGCTAATAATGGAAGAGATTAGAAATCAGTGTCCATTACAGATTTGTGGAAAGCTATTTCTTTGCATTAAGACATAACAGCTGAACTGAATAAATTATTCACCCTTCATTTTCATTTCGTTTACCTATAATTGGCATTTTGGCCTATGGACTCAATTCTCTTTTTGCTGCCTTGGCACTATTCCATCATCAAAAAATATCATGAAAATCCTAAGTAACAGAGGTCCTGTAAGATTTTTCATTTCAATACAGGAATCAATGGACAGGAATAGAAATGAGACACTAAATAAACTATGTTTACAGTTATAAATTATTTGTAGTTTGCAATTTTTGTTAAAAATCAGATGTTATTACTTCTTAACTATTCATTGACAAATCTTTTCGAGGCTGAGTTCTTATCTATCTACTGTATCTATGTTTTGTGGCCAACCAGGTAGAGGCCTACACAATTGTGTAGGTGGTCTGGGCACAAATATTTTCCTAAAATACATAATCAATACGAATGACTGTTGTTTCTCTTGGCATTTTTCTATTTGTCTTTCAAAAACTAGAGTGTAATTATGCTCATCTAATTGTAGAAGTATTCAAATTTTACCATATTCTCTGAACTTTGAACCATTTTCTAGGAATAGCCATTGCACACACATTCATTGAACTGGAGTACTCTAGGAGGTATCATAGGCTTGACATCAGAAGATCTGGAGTCTATTCATTATGTGGGCATCTATTTGAAGCAATCTTGGGTTAATCACTTTCATTTCCTATTTCCAAAGTATAGTGTATAATCCCTAAACTGCCTTCTACAAGTGCCGAATTGAAACATTAAGTATCAATGGCATCCAATTTTTGCCACCATGGAGTTATTTTGTTAGTACCTCCCCTCCCCAACCCCACAACATTGCCATTCCTGCTATGTAATAATTGTTTTCACACTGTATTTTTAACTAACAATTATTTTCTTCATTTTAATGAATCAAAGGTGTATTTCACTATAGTTCTAATAAATTCACAAAGGGCCTGGGCACGGTGGCTTATGCCTGTAATCCCAGCACTTTGGGAGGCCGAGTTGGGTGGATCACAAGATCAGGAGATCGAGACCATCCTGGCCAACATAGTGAAACCCTGTCTCTGCTAAAATACAAAAACAAACAAAAAAATTAGCTGGGCATGGTCACACATGCCTGTAGTCCCACCTATGTGGGAGGCTGAGGCAGGGGAATCACTTGAACCTGGGTGGGAGGAGAAGGTGGTTGTAGTGAACCGAGATCTTACCACTGAACTCCAGCCTGGCAGCAGAGAAAGACTCTGTTTCAATAAATAAATAAACAAATAAATACACAAAGGACATTGATCTTTTAATTTGCCTGTAAAATATCTCAAATAAAGGCATGATTTCCACTGAATCTGATTAAATATTTTAAATAACTCTCAGTTACCAAAGTTAAATGACTGAATAACTCAGAGACCCCCCTGTCATTTCAGAGACTCCAGGTTGAAAACTCTGCCAAGAACAGTAGAAAGGAGTGAGCCTTTGTTAATGAGTGCAGAGAGATTCTTCAGATTCTCAATTCTGAGAATAAAATGCATTTTAAATCACCTCAGTCCTTAGAGGTGAGGGGAAAATGTCATTAGAATACAAAATCCTCTCTCGGAGGGACTCCTCATATACCTCTGTAATCAAGGAACCCAGAAAGCATTTGTTGTAGAGTAGGTAGCCCCTTTTGTAACAGAAAAATAAATGTTGAGAAGTGAGAGGGGTGAGGCGTGGGAACAGAGTGGTCAGGATACTAAGGTAGAGTCGTCAGTTACAGGGTGGATCATCAGAAGCTTCCAGTGACATCTGTGATCATGGCAAACCACCAGTGACATCTGGGACCATGGTAACACACGAGCAGATCTCATAAAGTCATGAGATCTTTCTGTGAAGGACATAATGTCAGAGTCTTTCTCCTTGGATTCTGATGTTCAAATGGTTTTTGGAGTCATTCCAGCATGGGATTAAATCTGACTCCACCATTTATTAGTTATGTGAATTTGGTTGAGTTAAATTATCTCTTCCTCTATTTCCTGGGTATGAAATGGAAATAACCACCTCATAGGGTTAGAGAGAGATGATGAATGTTGAAAGCCCTTCATATCATAGACATGTGAAAAGTATCAGGTCCTTTCTCACTCTTAGAATAGGTTACACAAAACAGGTCAGGTTGATGGCCTCAGACACGTCTCTCTAGGCTCTATGGTGAAACTAATACCTACTAAACTAATGATGAAGGTTTTTGGCATCCCACTTAATGTTACTGTAAATGACTAAGTCTCCACATAGTTAAAATAAGTTCTATTGAATAATCAAGATGACTTTCGCTTTTTTTTTTTTAACCAGCTCCTTGTACTATAATTCAATAAAAACTTTGGCAAGAATCCAAAAGATTTGTTTAGACTTTGGAAGAACCCATGAAGATCACCATCCCTGCACAATAGCATTGAGCCACCATCATCCCCCAGCCCTACATTTATTATTCTTCAAGGTGGAGAGAGGTATGCCACATGCTAGGCTAAGCTATGACTAGGACCATTTCTCAGAACAATTGTCCACCATGGAACCGATGTGTAAAAAACAGGCACCTATTCCACAAGCCTCCCATTCACAAAGCTAAGAGACAGACATTTTATTACAATGCTGGTTAGATGCCAACAAAAATAAAAAATAAACAAAAGGTTTCTTAGGCAAACAAGCCCTGTCTGGTTAGCATATGCTTGACATAGAAATAACTGTCCTTTCCATCCCTTCTATAAAGGGAGAAACATCAGTGCCATGAGCTCTGCAGAAACCTCACTGGCTCAGAAAAGGAAAAGAATGTGGCTTGTAAGAAACACATTTTCATCAAGCTGAGAAAACATGGCTTTGACGTCACAGAGGGAGTATACACACGGGTAACAAAGGAGATGTACACCCACAGGGATTTTGTGGTACCTGGGTGACTGCCCAGAGCACTAAATCCTAGAGTTAAGAATCCCTTTGAAGACCCTTCACAATGCCTGGGAATTTCAAAGAATATCCTCATAATTCAGAAAATCCTCCAAATGTCATTTTACCTTGTTCTGCCTCCCCATTGTGCTGGCTGTCCCTGGTGACAGACTGCAGCCCAGCCATTGCCTGGGGGAGGGAGTGGGTTGCAAGCAGATGTGCACATCTGGATCACCTGCCGCTAACCTATCAGGCCCCAGCTTCCCCGTGGCTTTGGCTTCCACAGGACATTTCTGGGGGTGGCCTCCTCTCTGAGGTAACTCAATCTTTTAGAATGAGAGTTTAACTACTGATTAAAACATTCTGTGATGTTCAGGCTGTTCAGTAAACTACACTTAGTCCTCTTTGGGGCATGGAATCTTGCTCATTTCCTTGCATGTAAATAATTGATTCTTGGATTGTAATCTTCGTAACAAATTTTAAAGTGGAGAATACATAGCTTGGGGTATTGGGAGAACTAAGAGCATCTTTTGCATTCTGCTATATAAGTAACCTAGGCAAAAGGCAGCTTTGATTCTAATTCTACCTTCCCTCTGTGGGTTTTACACACAGTTCCTCTGAATACAGAAGGAAATTCAATATCTACATGAGTGACATTCAACTCTGTACTGCCTTATTCAGTTCTTTTGTTTTCAATCATTAAATGGCGAGTATACAATGACATTGCACATCTGTTTCTGGTCTGGGAAGATCAGTAAGGATGGGGGTGATTGAGAGCTACGTTAGGTGAAACAATTACGAAGAAATGTTAAAAAGTATAAGTGTACCATTTCCCCATTTAACCTAATATATCCAGCATTTGGGAAAGGATAATGTGAGGCTTGGTTGATGTGATGACTTTTGGTGATGCATTAAAGTCAAACAAATGACACACTTTACAATAACCTAGCTGGAAAGATTGCCTGCTGGGAGAGGTGTCTATGAGTGATGGCAAAAGCCATTGACATTTGATGGCTGAGTTTGCCCCTGTGTGACTCTGAATGTGTGAGTGCTTCTTTATGTTTTGTCTTTAAAAACAACCTGGTATTTTAATTAGAATTTGGCATACTCTTCTGTATGGGATTCTAATTATCTAAAAGACCCTTGGTAATTTTTAAAAGCAACAGACTTATTTCTAAGTAGCTTAAGCACTAGAAGAAACTAATATATTAATATTCAGCCCGATGGAAATGCAATTTCTAGTTTGAAGAACAAACATATGTTAAGAATTGCAAAAGTCAAAGTCCTCCAAGCAAGGTTAAGTTGCTCTTTAATACATTGAGTGTACATATTTAGAAGTCTGGGGATTTACAATTGGCAAGAGGACTATAACTTTCTCTTTTTTTTTTTTCTGGTTTGGTGTGTGTAAATTTGTAGTGCAAGTGTTTCATTTCTCTACACATTTGCATTTAATTTGCTGCTGATTTTAATGTGAAACATAGAAAAAAATTAGTTGGTAAAGAAATCCTGTTTCAGAGTAAATGCATTACATTTTGAGGACCATGCTAAGATTTTCAGTTCTATGTTGAAACAATGCTATAATCTCAGGGAAGTATGTGCAAAACCCTGCTCAGAGCATGAATTTTGACCTTAAAGTAAGCATTTTAAAGATTCCAAATAGTTGAGAGCCCAATTCTGCATTATAAAATAACACTTTGTCTTTATCTCTTATTTCATTGTTTAGAAGTGCAGTCTGTCACTTCCTACCCAAATTCTCATAGTCTTTTTCTTCATCACTGGTGTGAAAGATATGGCTTCTACCTTATAACAAGAATGACAGCATACATACTTTTTTTCTTTTCTTCTACCTTTAACTTTTATAGAGCTTTTTTCCTTAAAAAACAAAAAAACAAAAAAAAACTTGTTGCAATGAACTAAATGTTTGTGTTCTCCAAAAATTTTTGTGCCCTTATAAAAGGGCACTAATAGAGAGCCTTCTTACTTTCTTTCCACTATGTAAAGATACAAGAAGTTATCAGTCTGCAACTCATAAAAAGGCTCTCAGTGTTACTCAACCATACTGCCACCCTGATCTTAGACTTCCAGCCTCTAGAACTGCAAGAAATAAACTTCTACTGTTTATAAGCTATGGTTACTTTGTTATAGCAGCTCATTCCAAGACACTTGCCACTTGAGAAACTAAAAGAGGGGAAGGCAAATCATTAAAAGAAAGTAGTATGATGCTGCAGTGACATTTAGGTTTACAGTGATTTACAGATTGCCTTTGGGAAAATTTGGGAAATCGGGAAATCTTACCTATTAGAGATTTGACTCCATAAAGATATTTTTTGGTTATTAGGGTCAGTGTCTTAGAGAGGAATCTGGCAGCCATTCAAAGAACAGAAATCATGAAACTTGAAGCATCTTCTCTACTTTAAAGGAGCATATGCAGTGGAAATTTGGGATGAACTTTATCGGGCAGTGAGAGTGCATGGACTCTCCGTGGACTACTCTGGGCTCCGCTAATCCCAGCAGGTGCCCCCCTAGCCATACTGTACACAAGACAGCCTATCATGGGGTGAGGATAAAAATAGAGAGGAAAAGGATGCATTTTTGTTGTCACTGTTTATGGAACTCAACTCTTTGGTCTTCAAAGATCTTAGCCTCATAGAACTGTAGGCTGTTGTTTTTCATTTATTCCCCTAAAAGAATGTGGAGGGGGAAATATTACAAATATCCCCTGCTTTGGTGTTGTTTGATTTTTTAAAAAAATAATAAAAACAGCTTCTAGCAGCTGGTTGAAATAATTATGCTCTTCACAGAAATCTTTGCAGATGACACTGAATGTTAAGAAAATAATTCTTTCAATTAGTGTGTGGCCACTGCACCTGTGAACTGTAATCATCCAAGGAAACATATCCACGAGTGTCATTGAGAACAATTCAGGAATTCATCTACTCTGCCTTCTTCTATTGCCATGATCACACAGATGTTAATCCCGGGGGTTCACACGCTGAAAGGGCCACCCGCCTGTATCCCAGGAGCATGAGAAACCTGAGTGCAGATGAGGAAAATTATTAATTTCCAACTGTCTGCCATCAGTAGTATTTCTCTTTGTTTATAGGGCCACTATGTTTTGTTATTGTTGTTGTTGTTTTTTCCCAAGGAGCATTAGCACACAGTAGATACATTGTTCTATGTATCCCCATATAATAGAAAAGCAAGTTTTACCATTAAACATATTTGTATTCTATTTGCCGCTTCATTTCCAGTATTTTTAATAGTTTTCTAGTATTTTGTTTTCTTTTTTTTTAAACTTTTTTCACTTACCAATTAAGAGATTAAGACTGCTTCTTTTTTAGTATACATTTCTGTTTCTTATATCTTACCCAGCCTGTGTTATTCTATTATGGATGCAAAAATGGACTAAGACAAAAAGTCAACATTAGTTTTACTTTGTGCATCAAGTATTAAATTCCTGAATAACAAACCCCTCCAAACATAATGACTTAAAACATCTACCATGCATTAATGCTTACAAGTATGCAGGTCAGCTGATGATTCCGCTGGTATGGGCAGGCTCAGCTGATCTTGGCATGGTTTACTCATTCAGCTGTGGTCAGCTGGTGGTTCAGTGGGCTGGCTTAGTCTAGGTTGCTCTTGCTTATGTGTCCAGTGATTTGCTGGCCATTGATTAGAGTAATGAAGATGGCCAAGCCACATTGTCTTACATCATGCAAAGTGCTAGCCCAGGCTCATTCAGAGAGTGACAATGGGTTTCCAAGGGTGCCAGAAGCAGCATGGAAGACATATTAAGGTCCAGGCACAACTGTCAGATGGCCCCTTATGCAGTATTTCATTGGTCAAAGGAAGTCATAAGGTCATTCCAGATTAAAGAGGCAGGGGAATAGACTCTACCTTTTAATAGGAGGAGCTGGAAAATCACGTTGTAAAGAATACAGGTGAAGTATAGGGCAGAGTGGAGAATTGAGACTATTTTTGCAATCACATTTAAAACATTTTTAAATCATTATCTAGAAAGTAAAATGTCATATCTTTGTACCTTATTGAACATGGGAAACCTTGTTCCTGAATCAGTTATTCCCTGAGAATCACCTAGATCTACCTCAATATATCATAACCTCTAAGGCAACATTGTGGAATAGGAAAAAACTGTGTTATAAAAAGGGGGCTTGGGAGGCCGAGGCAGGTGGATCACCTGAAGTCAGGAGTTCACAACCAGCTTGACTAATGTGGTGAAATTCCGTCTCTACTAAATACAAAATAATTAGCCAGGTGTGGTGGTTCATGCTTGTAATCCAAGCTACTTGAGAGGCCGAGACGGGAGAATCTCTTGTACCTGGGAGGCCGAGGTTGCAGTGAGCCAAGATGGCACCATTGCATTCCAGCCCAGGCAACAGGAGCGAAATTCCATCTCAGAAAAAAAAAAAATGTTGTGGGGCAGGCTAGGCTGAACACGGTGGCTCACACCTGTAATTCCAGTACTTTGGTAGGCTGAGGTGGGAGGATCACTTGAAGCCAGGAATTTAGACCAGCCTGGGCAACACAGCAAGATCCTATCTCTAAAATAAAATTTAAAAACTTAGATGGGAATGGTTGTGTGCACCTGTAGTCCTAGCTACTCAGCAGGCTATGGCTGTACAATTGCTTGAGTCTAGGAGATTGAGGCTCCAGTGAGCTATGATTGTGCCACTGCACTTCAGCCTGGGGGACAGAGTGAGAACATGTTTCAAAATAAAAGTAGCTGAGGGAGTACTGCTGAAGAATTTCTCAAATTCTTTCATATGTTATTGTGCCTATGAATGGTCTTGGCATTTCCAATCATATTTGACCTTTTTTCATGGAGTCACATGTATTCCAAGGAGAGTGCTTTTTCAGGGTGTTTCCGATAATGGACATTCACCCACCAGTGGCAAGAAATGGCATACTATAACTAGAGGCAGAATGATAAAATGGACAAAAGTAAGAGAGGTGTTTTCATTCCCATAACATTCTCAGCTTTCCCTATGAGGGAGGTCCCCGGAAATAGATGCCTCTATATAGTGTCATCAAGTCCTTACTGTTGGGAGGGTTCTTAGAAGTCTCCTAATGAGAAATCTGACTTTACACGCCCACATTGCTTGCCCAGTGCTACACTGCCATTATGTATCACAATTAGATATCACAGCTTCAGCTAATTTGTGAAGTGGGTGCTCAAGAAAAGATGAGTTTAAAAAAATTCCTTTCTTAGTATGAAAGCACTCTTGGTTTTAGCAATTAAGGTAACTTAGTCATAAGGATGTTCCTATCTTTGTGACACTGGGCAAATGCCTTGACCATTCTGGCTTCAGTTCCTTTATTAGCAAATTAAGAAACTTAAACTAATAGGGTTATTATTAGAAATTTATTCATCACTTACTGTGCAACGGGTTAAGTTAACCAGCTCTTTCAGGCACTAAATCACCTAGCAAATATTGTATCCAATGATGTGGTAGCAGTTTTTCCAGCAACTGGTCTGCAGAGAAGGCGTCTGTTCCTATGGAGCTGCCATTTTAAGGGGGAAGACAGGAGTGTCTGATAATAAGGAAATAACTATGATTAAGAAAACATGAATAGTGACAAATACAACTATAGCCTTTTTATTCATTGTCATGGACCAGAAAGTTACCTGCCACATTGCTGTATCTTATCTTGTTTTAAATTAGTTGAAATAAATTAAGGAATAGGGCAGTGATCTCATGGGCTACCTTTACATTAAGAGATTGGATATGCCACAAGAAAGTGACATTTAAACTAATTTAAATGACAAGACCAGCATACAAAGTTCAGAGAGTATCCCAGGAAGATGAGAGCATCCCAGGAAGATGAAACAGCAGAGATACAGGCCTCAGGGATATTTGAGAAATGGAAAGAGTGAATATGAATGAGACTGAGTGGTTGATAGGTCAAATTGTGGGCAGATAAAGCTGGAGTCAAGACCCGAGACTGGATCATGTAAGACTTTCAAAGCCAGGGGAAGGCATTAATCTGGGTTTTATTCTAGCTTCTGAGTAAAGTTTTAAGCAGGGGAGTGGTATGATCTAATTTACATTTTAAATGTAATAATCTCCCTATAGTATAGTACATAGATTATAGGGAACAAGAATAGAAACAAGGAGATCAGTTCCTGGGCTATTGCAGTGGTTTAGGTGAGAGATGATGGTAGCTTGCCCCCAAGATGGTGGCAGCAGGGATGCAGAGAAGTGAACATATTTGAGAGATGCTTTGGAAATAAAGTTGACATGACCTGGTGAGGATGCATTAAATGTGGGCAGTACAAGAAAGAGAGGAAACATAATCCCTAGGTTTGGAGTTTGGAGCAATTGGACAGATGTGGTTTTATTTATTCAAGAAAATGAGTGTACTAGAAATAGAGTTCTGTTTTAGCCACATTAGGGGTGTATGGCATATTGTATATTCTAAAGTGGCCAGAATGCTCCTCTGCAATGTGAACTTGCTGTTCACTCATCAGGAGAGGTAGTCTCATCCCCTTTCTACAAATCTGGATTGGTCTTAGAGACTTGGTTACAGCCAGTAGAAGGCTGTGGCAGTGATGCTGCCTGACTTCCAAGGATAGGTCAGAGGAAGCCTTGCAGAGAAACACTTGCTCTCAGGGTGGTCATCTTGTGCCTCTCTCTCTTAGAGGCCAGTTGCCACAATAAGAAGCACAAGACACATGAAGAGGCCCATATAGGTGTTCTAGTTGACAGTTCCAGCTGAGCCCAGCCTTTTAGACATCCCAGCCCAGACACCAAATGTGAGAGTGAAGCCTCCAGATGATTCTAGTCCCCAGTCATTCAAGTCACCCTGGCTGTTTGAGTTTTTCCAGCCAAGGCCCCAGACATCACAGAATAGAAATAAACTTTGCTCTGACCTGTCCAAATTCCTGACCCACTGAATCTTGAGTGTAATGAACTCATTATGATTTTATACCGCTAAGTTTTGAGTGGTTCATTACTCAGAGACACATAGAGCTGTGTAAGGTGATTTCACTAGATATCCAAGCAGAGATATAAGTAGGTTGTTGGGTATTTAAGTCTTAATTTTTAAGCAGTAGAGATACAGATTTGAGAATTTCAGTATGGGTCAAAGTGAGAGCAACCAGGGAGAAGTCAAGGGGTCTCAGCACCCAGAAGAGCACTCCAATATTTAGAGTTCAAGCAGAGTGAACAGAGTTGGCAAAGTGACTTATAAGTGTGGAAACCACACATCCCAGCTTGCCCAGGACAGCCCCTGTTACATCTGTTGGTTTAGCATTACATCTGTTGGTAACTTTTTAAACAATGTACTATCATCATTAATAGTTGCACTAACTAAAATTAACAGAAATAGGAAGACCCCTATTTTGTACTTCTATCTTCTGTTGTGGCGACATCTGTAGTGCATAAATGTAGGTGTAAGTTCACACCTAAACAGGCAGTTACATCTGAAATTTGACTAGTAATAGATAATCCAATCCTCCTTTCCCAGCTGATTCTAGAATATATATAATATTCCCTTTCTAGATAGGATGCAGTGGGCTTCTAAAAAACTGTGTAAGGAAACAGTGACCAGAACCAGCTAACTGTCCTCCGTGGTAGTGAGACACATACTCAGTGCTGTTGCTCCTGTCAGTCACTTGTTCATGTCCTGTGAAATTGCCAAGGCCTTGGGGCTAACACTTGATATGGTCAAAAGGAAACCTGTGAGATGGGAAACAGAGGCCAAGCAGTCCTGCCTATAGAGATAGTTAGAGGGCTCTTATTATACTGGGCAACTGTTTTACAGTAGGATCTGTAGCTATTCACTTTTTACATGTTAGGTTATACTTTTAAAATTTTACAATAAAACCTATAGCAGCAATGAGCTCAAAAGGTAAAAGTGCATGTTTAGTTAAAAGGTAAGACTTGAATGTATGCTGAAAAAGTAAAGTGGTAAGAGTGTAACTTGCAAAATATATATATTTTGACAACACCTACCAACTCTCATAGGGCCATGGTAATATTCACGACCACATGAATGATAGACAACAAAAATCTGCTGAGGAAGCACAAATGTCTACTTCCAAAGAGAGTGGTTATTCTAAGAAGGCTTATCTGCTAAAAACTACATAACACTTGAAGCTGCAGAAGATGGGTTTACATGTCATTCTGTGAAGTGTGACTTTTCTTATAGATTAAATGGCTACTATTCTAAATTAACTTCACTCATTCTTTAAACAGCTTTGTTGAGTCACACAATAAGCTAAATGCATTTATAGTGCACAATTTATCAGTTTTGACATACATATATAGCCATAAAACCATCCCCCACAATCAAGATAATGAACATATCAATCACCCCAATAGTCTGTACATGCCAGTTTCTGGAGCACAGGATTTTCATATTGGGCTCACTCTCTCTGTAGTGATTTGTGTGAATAGCTGAGGGCAAAATTCATGCTTAATCACTCTATTCTCCACCACACAGTCACAATAAGACAAAATTCTAGCATTACCTAGAATGTTCTTATAAAGCAATTAGGGTGTTAATTTATTAAATCTCAACTCTTGAGCATACATCTTTTTAATATTCTGTGTGATAAGTATACATAATGTATTTCTCCTGCATCTTGAAGTATGATGGTTGCCTCGAGGAGAAGTACTTAGTGATTGAGTTGTAAGCTGAGCTCACAACCTTTTTTTCTGGGACACTAGTTTTTACTTGAAGTATTGAGTGACAGAAATATATGGTTATTTGGACTCGTGTGCTTAGCAGGGATTTTCTTGAAAATAAATGAGATGGATTTGTTCAAAGGAAAGCCACTTAACTGTATTTGCTGCTAAAGTTTTAGCTTTCATTAAAAATTTAAATTTTGGAAAAGTCATATCTGACATTGAGATCTAGAAATCTCCTAATATTCTGAAGAAATCAATGATGATATTAGCAAATGTGATTTTGAAAATTATTGTGTAAAGAAACATGTCCACATTTAGAAGATGTGCATAGTTTAATGTATTTTCTTAATGACCAATGTATGATTTTACAAAACCATGCATTGGGAAAAAATATTTACTCAAAGTGCAAATAGACCAGTTGATTCTGATGCAACAGAATTGAGTTCATTAATATGATTTTTGATTTCACAGTGTAACGATCATTTAAGAAACCCTTCCACTGGGCACAGTGGCTCAGTCCTGTAATCACAGCACTTTGGGAGGCCAAGGCAGATAGATCATTTGAGGTCAGAAGTTTGAGACCAGCCTAGCCAACATAGCAAAACTCCATCTCTACTAAAAATTACAAAAAATTAGCCAGGTGTGGTGGTGTACGCCTGTAATCACAGCTACTCAGGAGTCTGAGGAACAAGAATTGCTTGAATCTGGAAGGGGTAAGTTGCAGTGTGCCGATATTTTACCACTGCACTCCAGCCTCCAGCCTGGGCAACAGAGCAAGACTGTGTCTCAAAAAAAAAAAAAAAAAAGAGAGAGATCGAGAAAAGAAACAGCCTCATCAAATTTTGGTATAGTATCAAAGAGGAGTATTCTCAATTATCCAAAAGGCTATTAAAAATACTCAGCCCCTTTTCCAGCTACATATCTATGTGAATTTGGATAATTTTGCTTGCTTCAATAACAACTAAAAACCATAATGTAACAGATTGAATCCAGAGTCAAATAAAAGAATCCAGCTTTCTTCTATTTAGCTAGACATAAAAGAGATTTGTGAAATTGTAAACATTCGGGGTCCTCAAAATAGTTAAATGTATAAAAGGTCCTGAGACGAAAAGTGCAAGAATCTCTGTGTGTTTAACACTGAGTTAAATACAGGTATGTTGTATGTTATTTGATTCTCACAAGAATCCTGAGAGGTAGACTTTATCCCCGTTTTCTAGGTAGGGATAAGAATCTCAGGTTAAAAAAGCTCCCTAAGGATTTGTTCCTTTGATTCTCTAATGCCAAAATGCATGTCTTCTCGGAATTGATGTTAAGGCCCAGTTAGTCTCATCAAGAATAATGATAACAGAGGGACACAGACTCAAAGTCTGGTGGGGTATCACCTTGGCCACTCTGCCACCTCATTCCTCAAGGAAATTTCTAGAGAAAAGTTTAGTACTTATGAGAGACAAGGCCCAATTTCCTGGGCTTCTAGGAGCTGGAACTTGACTGTGGCAGCAGCTGGCTTTTCCTACTCAGTATTGACAGGAACCAGTCATCACAGCAGCTTCCCACCCCTGGAACCCTGCATCGATTGGCTTCCCTCAAGCCTCCATCTCCAGCTGTCCTCCTCCACCCAGGCCAGTTCTCTCCCTCCAGCATCACATCGGAGTGATACACAATCTCCAGCAAAAGCCCTACAGCCATTCCTTTTCTGCCACACCCTCACCAGCTTCTGCTGGACCCCTCACTTCCCCCAGCCAGAGCTGCCCTGTAGAACACACCACCAGTGGGCTCTTGCTCTGGTTCTTTCTTGTTAGGAGGCTTTTTGGTGGATGCATTCAACATCCTTTTTTCCTTATTTGGGAACTGACTTCCCCTCATGATGCCATTTCCCTCCATCTTAAGAACAGAATGTGTCTTCTTGAGCTCCCAGAACTCTGGGGGAAGAGAGGCCAAGAGGAATCCAACTTCATCTGCTAGATCCAGGACCAACCTCCATTTATCCTCCATACAGAGCCTTCACCATGTGGCTAAGCCCTCTTTCTCCCATCCTTGGCAGTGCATCTAATGAGGCAGTGCATCTCATGGCTGCAAGACCACCCACATAGTCTTTCGGGGTCTCTCTTCCAGCTTCTTCTGCACCTCATACCTGCTTTCTTCCTGGGTGATTTCACTTAAAATTATTTTATGTTAGCATTATTTTTTTCAGTGTTGTGACAGGTAGAAACTGGTGTGTTAATCTATTCTCATGCTGCTAATAAAGACATACCCAAGACTGGGTAATTTATAGAGAAAAAGAGATTTAATAGATTCACAGTTCCACATGGCAGGGGAGGCCTCACAATCATAGGGGAAGGTAAAGGAGGAGCAAAGTCCTGTCTTACATGGCAGCAGGCAAGAGGGCATGTGCAGGGGAATTGCCCCTTATAAAACCATCAGATTTCATGAGATTTATTTACTATCATGAGAACAGCGTGGGAAAAACCTACTCCCATGATTCAGTTACTTCCAATCGGGTCCCTCCCATGACATGTGGGGATTATGGGAGCTACAATTCAAGGTAAGATTTGGGTGGGGACACAGCCAAACCATATCACGTGGTAACGAGTAAGACTATATTTCTCTTGCCCTCATGAAGCTTATAATCTGCTTTAGTTTCTATATTCATATTGATTGCTCATCCAAAGAACTTGCTCAAAGCCGTTTAATAGACATAAAGAAAATGTTTGATTAAAAAACGTTCTTTTTACTAAGTTTTTGCAGTTATTCCAATGTACATATTTGAAACATGTATATACTCATATAGAAACTCTATACTCCCTTTTCTGGTTTTCTGGCCCTTTAATCATTTTAGTATTTATAGTGCTTTTATTACTATGCAATATTTCATGTATGCATCTACTCCTAAAGTACACTCTGAATATCCTAAGGGAAAGAACTATATCTAACTCACCTTTATTTTCCTTCCCACCTTTTCCTAATACCAACAGCTGCTGAGTACATCTAGAATGACTGATACCTCTTGCTGATCAATATAATAATATATTTTATGGCTTACTATTTACAAAATTATATAAATGAAAGACATAGTAGTTTACTAATGCAAGACACAGTTATTATTAATATTGTGCTGTTTCTTTGATAACAAGACATACTTTTATTAACTATTTTTGCAGCTCAAGTTCCTTCTCTCTTTCTCTTGTATGTACAAAACAAGAACACCCTTCAGCTAAGTAACAAGGTTGTTTGAAATATTCTTAGGAAGTTAGAATCAGCTCAGCTCCAAATAATGCTGGCTATGGGTGCATAATACCTGGGGGGGCGGGGTGGGGATTATAGATGTAAATACTTTGAGAAAATTCATGTTTTAAGGATGTGGCATATGTACAGACTTTAGACCTTTGTCCCATTGTTTAATTTTCACCTTCCTCCAATCTCCGCCAAAGAAGGAAACCCTCAAAATCCTCATAGGTCAAGAACAGTCTTTAAATAGAAAGCTCTTTTCTGAGCCTTTTTGATAGTTAGTGGGCAAAATCTACCCTTTCTGGTTGGGAACAAAACCCACAAGCTATGATCAAGGAATTCATTGGAGAGTGTGGTTTCCCTCTGGAGGAAGCACATTTCACATGTACCTTGTCCATGTTAGAAGAGGACCAGGGACATGCTGTGGGTGTGTTTGGATGACGGACATTTCTCAGTAAAGGATCTTTCATATACATATCTCCACTTACCTGAGTGTCAGAGCCAGGGCTTCATCTAAGTTAGTCCACTGGCTTCACTGTGGGGCTGACCAGAAGACCTGTGATCTGTGTAATGAGAAAATCATTTGGTGTGTCTCAGTGTTTGCATAAGATTTTTTTGTGTGTTAAATGTGAGTGCTCTATATCATTGCCAGAACATTGGCAAGACACAGACATCTCCACAGAAAACTATCTCATCTTTTAAGTTTTCCTCATTGTTCACAAAACCTACATGGGTGCTCACTAATTTCTCCCATCTGAAATTTGGGCAGTGGTCCTGAGGTTTTCTCATTAGTAATTCCACACTGAAAATGTCATTATTAACTGAAGACAGATTATACCACCCAAACATCCTCATGTGTCTCTCATTTAGTTTCTTTAGCATTATGATTAGAATAAATGGCCTAGCTCCTACTTAGAGCTTCCATAGAGGAGCACCAGGCCTTGCCATGTTGGATGAGAGAGGATTGCACATGCCTTTGTGGCAAAATATAAAATGAATGACAGGCAGTTTCCAACAGGAGTAAAAAATCACCTCTTTCAAAAAAAAAATCACAAAGCTCCAATCAAGGACCTTGATGACAAGTGAAATTAAATAAAACAAGAGTGATGAAACACTGTAATATGTTTACCGTGAGTTAGTCCAGACAGCCGATAATTAATTGTTGTCCAAACAGCAACTTGGCAGTAGATGAGTGTAACCAGAACACAGAGCAGTAGTTAGTTAAAAGTACTAATAAGGTTTTTGGTTTTTTTGAAGACTCACTTCCAAGGGGAGGAAAAGATAGAGGAAAACCATGGACCTTCCATGCTCCTGGGCTGCCTGCAAGTCTGTATTCTGACCCATTGTTGGCTTTTTGCTTTTACATTCCTTTCTGCTGTGGTAATGCTATTTGTGCTGTGCAGTCCCAAAGCAAATGTCTGTGTGTGTTTTATCCTGGGCTACCACCCACAGAACCTACAAAATCTGAAAACAAATAAATGCAGATGCGCACAATTTAAGTAAGTTAAAAAACATGTTCTTATTTATCTGCCTAGATTCTTACACTTAAAATAGCTTTGGTTTGAATCTTCTTCAGCCTCCTGTTTTTCCTGAATTTGAAAGCTATCCTGCAGAGAAGAAAGATAGCATTTAGAAAAGGAAACAGATCCTCAAATGAACTTAAATAAAATGCACATATAAAAAGAAACCAAGAACTAAAAGGAGGCCTTGGAGATTTCCTGTTTGGAGTCTCAATTTCCTTACCTGTCAAATAAGTTTGGAGCAGATGATTGCTCTGGTTCCTTCAGCAATCCTGCTTCTTAAACTATTACTGACATAGCATTCAAAGAATGTGTGGAAGCTAAGGCCAAACATGTATAATTTAAATGCCACTTAGAAGTAGAAGAAATTGGCTTGGTGTGGTGGCTCACACCTGTAATCCCAGCACTTTGGGAGGCCAAGGCAGGCAGATCAATTAAGGTCAGGAGTTTGAGACCAGCCTGGCCAACATGGTAAAACCACATCTCTACTAAAAATACAAAAATTAGCCAGGCATAATGGCACACACCTGTAGTTGCAGCTACCTGGGAGGCTGAGGAGGTAGAATTGCTTGAACCTAGGAGGCAGAGGTTGCACTGAGTTGAGATCACTCCACTGTACTCCAGCCTGGCTGACATAGCGAGACTCTGTCTAAACAACAGCAACAACAACAACAACAAAACAGGAGTAGAAGAAATGATCATAAAACATAACCTCCTAATCTGAATTTTTCCCATGGTTTTCATAGTTTGTGTACAGAGGTAATAGAGCTAAACCTCAGATAGCCAGAAGTTTGTTAATTAGACTTTCTAGCTAATGACACACTAATAAGTACACGTCTGTGCCTACTCCTTTCTTTTTGGGATTTTTCTTATTTTCTGTCTTTATCCCTGTTTTGGTTTGAGTGTATACCCACAAACTCGTGTTGGAATTTAACTGCCATTGTAACAACATTAAGAGGTGGGGCCTTTAAGCAGTGATTAGATCTTAGTGGCTCCATCTTCGTAAGTGAATGGATTATTCCTGTTAGTTCTCATGAGAGTGGCTTTGATAAAAAACCAAACCCTCTTACACCTGCTCTCTTGCCTTCTGCCTTCTGCCATGGGATAACCCTAAACAGATACTGGTGTCGTGTTCTTAAACTTCCCAGTCCCCAGAACAATGAGCCAAATAAACTTCTTTTGTCTATAAATTACCCAGTCTGTGATATTCTGTTATAGCAGCAGAAAAGCAGCTAAGACAATACCATTCCCCTTCTACCTCATAAGCACCCATTCTCTGCATGTTCTTGCATTTCAGCTTTCACTTATTTTTATAAAATATGCATCCTAAAAAATATATTTTTTAAAATTTTATGTAAAATTTATATTAAAATCTATGTTTATATTTTTATATATTAATTGCTTCTGATCACTGCATATTATTATGTTGATTGGATATATGCTCCATTTTGCTTATGTATTTTCTTATTGATGGACCTTTTCACTGCCTTGATTTTCACCCATAACTCTGTAAACAAATTCTTATATAAATCTCCTTGGTTATCTATACAAAAGTTACTATAGAGCATTTACTCAGGAATAGAATTGCTGGATCTTAGGGTAGGTGCATATTCAAGTACACTAGCTGCTCACCAAAATGAATTCAGAAACTCACCCCAGTCTATGTCTCTTTCTATTTCCACATCCCACCTTTAGTTTAATTAACAATTCTTGACAATTAATGGGTTAAATGGCATTTACTGTTTGAATTTTCATCCTTCTAATTATTCTTGAGGTTGAATTTGCCTTGTAAATGTAACAATGCTGTGTTCACCATACAATTTTCTTTTTCTAGACACAGAGGAAGGCTATATTTTACAGCTTCCCTTTCAGTTAGGTTGTGGCCATGTGAATTAGTCCTGGCCAATGGAATGTGGGTGAGATTGTAATATTATCATTTATTATATTCTGAGAGATGCTCAAACTGTTTGTATAGTTATCCTTTCTCCCCTCTCTTCCTTTTTCCCTCTATACAATTAGGAGTGGTGTGTGTAGGGGGGTGCATCAGGGATCCACTCTCATTTATTACTTAAAAAATGTACTGTTAGCAAACATCACCATCATCCTGACCCAGAGGTTAAGAGACTCTAAAGTGTAACAATATGGTGCCCTTGTTGCCGTAGCCAAAACCTGACATATGAAGTAAGTGGGAAAATGTCCTACTTGTGAAAGTTTCTTCTAGCTCAGGAAATTTTTATGGAATTTTGTCAAGATTCAAAGAGGAACAAAAGTAATGAACTTCTGTTTTCAGAGTCAGGCTATATAGTTCTACACTATCTGTAGCTGTCACTGCTGTATAATCAGATTAGTGCTTTTAGCCTTTACTAGAGAGAAACAAGAAGAAGGGATCTGGCTGGAGCCAGATAATAGTAAAAATATTACATTTACAATGCTACATTTGATAGTGTATCCCTTAGAGGAAGTATCTTTTTTATTATTTATTTATTTTTATTGCATTTTAGGTTTTGTGGTACATGTGAAGAACATGCAAGATTGTTGCATAAGTACACACATGGCAGTGTGATTTGCTGTCTTCCTCCCCATCACCTATATCTGGCATTTCTCCCCATGCTGTCTCTCCCCAACTCCCCACCCTGTCCCTCCCCTATTTCCCCCCGACAAACCCCAGTGTGTGATGCTCCCCTCCCTGTGTCCATGTGTTCTCATTGTTCAACACCCGCCTATGAATGAGAACATGTGGTGTTTGATTTTCTGTCTTTGCATCAGTTTGCTGAGAATGATGGTTTCCGGTTTCATCCATGTCCCTACAAAGGAAACGAACTCATCGTTTCTTATGGCTGCATAGTATTCCATGGTGTGTATGTGCCACATTTTCCCTGTCCAGTCTATCATCGATGGGCATTTGGGTTGGTTCCAGGTCTTTGCTATTGTAAACAGTGCCACAATGAACATTCGTGTGCATGTGTCATTATAATAGAACAATTTATAATCCTTTGGATATATACCCAGTAATGGGATTGCTGGGTCAAATGGAATTTCTATTTCTAGGTCCTTGAGGAATCACCACACTGTCTTCCACAATGGTTGAACTAGTTTACACTCCCACCAACAGTGTAAAAGTGTTCCTATTTCT
>CAUYLG010034937.1:0-40763 GCA_963573385.1 Cacajao melanocephalus | reverse complement strand
GGCCAACGCGGGGAGGGAACGTGGGGGGGGGGGAGTTGGGGAGGGATAACATAGGGAGAAATGCCAGATATAGGTGATGGGGAGGAAGGCAGCAAACCACATTGCCATGTATGTACCTATGCAACAGTCTTGCATGTTCTTCACATATACCCCAAAACCTAAAATGCAATTAAAAAAAAATATATATATATATATGATATGTAAATAAAAATAAATGAGAAGAAAAATGCCTACCACTGGGGAGAATGTGGTCTGAAGCTAGTCCACATGGGCCATCAAGCACCAATACTGAATGATAATGGAGAACTATAACCCGGAAGAGAAATTTCTTCCTGTTGCTGTCACCTTACAGTGTCACCTCAGTGCCCTCTATTAAAAAGCCTCTCATTTCACAAGCTGATGGGGTCTAGTTGCAGTATCACAAAACAGGTCAGAGAAGGGTAGATTTGGAGCTGAGAGACAATAAACTGGCAGCTGGTACAAGAGGCCATGTATAGATACTCCAGTGTATAGCCCCAGCTGAGTTCCCAACTGAGAGCTAAAACTGCCAACTGGGTCAATGATTCACTTTGCTTGTTCATCTCAGTTAAGCCTTTAGATGCGTGCAACCCCAGTAGAAATCTGACTGCTACAGCATAGAACACTGTAAGCAAAAAATACGTAACTGAGCTCAGTTAATCCAGATCCATGGAATAAAATAATATGTTGTTGCTTTTAGTCAGTAAGTTTGAGGTGCTTTATTACACAGCAACAGATTACTAAAAGTTGCTAACTTTATAGAAGACTGCTGAAAGACCATTTTAGATTAAGAATGATCAGAAGTGTCCATTCAGTTTTTCAGCATGATACAAAGAAATGGAGAAGCAGAGGTTGACTTCTGGGGAAAAGGTAGAAACAGAAGATACATTGGTGGGAGAGAAGAGTGAGATATTCTCGTTTATGACATTGCCTTTTTTTTGCTTTGTTTTGTTCTCACTTCTCTAGCACTCCTTCTCAGTCACCTTTGCTACTCAACATTCCCTTTGGAATATTTCCAGGTGGGATTCCCCCAGGTTTATGTGACTGGCCTCTTTTATTCTCAACCTACACTCTTTTAATAGGCCACCCAATCTTTCCTATGGTTTGAAATAGTATCTGTATGGTTATAAGTTTAAAATGCTCATCTTCAACATTAGATATTTCCTGAGCTGCGGACACACGCATCCATTTCCCCATTTGACATTTACACTTGCTTCTTTCTAAATTATTTACATCCAAAATGCAAGTCACAAGCTTCCCTTGCAAACTTTATCCTCTTCTACTTGCTGTATCTTAGTGAATGCTCCATTGCACACTCAGCGGTCCAAGCCAGAACTCTGGAGACGATCTTTTACACATCTGTCTCTTTCAACTTTCATATCTAATCAATTACCATGTCTGGATTTATTCTACCTTCTAGCATCTCCTGAATCCTTTCTTCATTTCCGTTATCATTAGCCAAATATAAAATACTTTTATCTTTTTCCTGTTCTGCCACAGGAATCTCCTAAATTGTTTTTTCCTCTCCCCTATTGTCACATTTGTAAACTGGCCTGAACACGGACTGCCAGTATAGTCTCTAAAAATTACAAATATGAATACGTTTTATCCCTTTTAAAAGCCCTGAAGTCACGTTCCATTGTTTGTCTGGTAAATCTTAGCATCTCTAACATGTCTAAAATGGTCTTCAACATTTCCCCTGATTAATGCTTCAGCCTCATTGTTCCCCAATTCTTCATACTCCTTATTTATCTCTATACATTAGCATCCTTTCAGTTCTTTTATGGCCTGAAATAGCCTTGTAGCTCAGGCCAGTTACCTCAATCCAAACTAGGATAGGTGCCCTTATTAATCTACAATGTCCTTTCTTCTCCGTCTGTGAACCCATTGTCGCTTTAACTAAGTATATTATCATTTGCTTTCTCTGCTAGACTGAAAACGCCATAAAGGCCAAGTACATGTCTGTATCAGTCTCCACTGTATCTCCAGTGCTTAGTATAGTTCTGAGCACTGAAAATAAAGTCGAGGACTAATTGCTGAATTGTTAAATCAACAAGGATCTAAAATACTGGGAATTTACATTTCTTCATCAAGCTGTGATTTCAAGCTGTATGGGAATGTGCTCTTTCAAATGAAAATTCTAGTTGTGTCCTCGATAGACGTGGTGACTTCAATTTATACCAAATATTATAGGAGTTTGAAAATGCCATCTTTGGTGAAAAGAACACATATAAAGATAGGAAGCTTCTTTCCATGGGGCTAGATTAAGGCTTTGCTACAAAGCACAAGTTCTTTGTCTCAGAAAGTGCTTTCTTTAAGCTTCATTAAAATAATTTGTCACTGTGTGGGCAAATAAATAAAACATAAAATAATGAAGAGATGGAAATAGATGTTGGGAGGGGAAAAAAGAAAAGCTTTATCATTCCAAAAGCATTCCCCTCACCCTCTCCTGCCTTCTCTCCATCATCATGTCTTAGTTCATTTAGTGTCACTATAAAGGGATAGCTGAGGCAGGGTAATTTAAAAAGAAAAGAGGTTTATTTGGCTTACAGTTCTGAAGGCTGTACAAGAAGCATGGCACCATCATCTGCGTCTGGTGAGGGATTTAGCCTGCTTTCACTCATGGGGAAAGGCAAAGGGGAGCTGGCACATACAGAGATTGTATGTTAGGAGAGGACGCAATGGGGACTGAGAAATGCCAGGTTCTTTTTAACAATCAGCTCTCACAAGAACTAATAGAGTAAGAATTCACTTACCACCCCCTTAAAGAGGGCATTAATTCATGAGGGATCCACCCCCATGACCCAGACACCTCCCATTATGTCCCGTCTCCAATATTGAAGATGAAATTTCAACGTAAGATTGGAGGGAACAAGCACCCAAACTGTGGCACATTGTGAGTTAGTGTCTGGACTCAGTCTTGTTGCTGCCCATTGGCCTAAAGTTTTCTGGGAATGGCATGCTCACAACGAACATTCCAATAAAGGATTCAGGAAGTTAACATTTATTGATTTTTGTATGCCCGGCATATGCTGGAGATATATATACACACATACATATATACATTTTACATAGAATCTCATGTTAATCTTTACAAATAACTCATGAAATGAGAATTTTTAGGCCTAATTTTTTGGAAACTGTTGAAACTTCCCTCTGTCAGGAGGAAAAGCACATTTCAGTTTTTTACTTGGGTTGGGGATGAGCACAGGTGTAATGGGAGTTAGAAGCAGGACTGGCCCATGGTTGTACAGTTTAGATTAAAGAAGAAACAAAAAAAGCATCCCAAGTATAAAGCTGAGCCAGATATCAGAAGACAGTCTAAAGAGAAGTGGGGGAAAAGTTCAAGAGGGTCTAACTTGTATCAACTTTACGACATCAAATTTGGAGGGCAGATAGGGAGCAGAACCCTGAATATTTCCATTAAGTATCAAAAAATAGGCTGAACCCCTTACTTTTTGCCCAAGATTGGAAAATAACTCTTAAGGGCATCAGACCTGTTCAGGCATGATATGGTTTGGCTCTGTGTCCCCACCCAAATCTCATCTTGAATTGTATCCCATAATTTCCATGTGTTGTGGGAAGGTCAGTGTGGGGGATAATTTGAATCTTGGGGGCAGTATCACCCATACTGATCTTGTGGTAGTGAAGAAGTCTCACAAGATCCGATGGTTTTATTAGAGATTTCTGCTTTTGCATCTTTCTCATTCTCTCTTGCTGTCACCATGTAAGAAGTGCCTTTCACCTCCCACCATGATTCTGAGGCCTCTGCAGCCATGTGGAACTGTAAATCCAATTAAACCTCTTTTCCTTCCCAGTCTCAGGTATGTCTTTTTCAGCAGCATGAAAATGAACTAATATAGTAAATTGGTGCCGAGAGTTGGGTGTTGCTGAAAAGACACCTGAAAATGTGGAAGTGACTTTGGAACTAACAGGCAGTGGTTGGGACAGTTTTGAGGGCTCAGAAGAAGACAGGAAAATGTGGAAAGTTTGGAACTTCCTAGAGACTTGTTGAATTCCTTTGACAGAAATACTGACAGCGATATGGACAATAGAATCCAGGCTGAGGTGGTCTCAGAGATGAGAAACTGGTTAAGAACTGTAGCAAAGGTGACTCTTGTTAATGTTTCAGCAGAGACTGGCAGCATTTTGCCCCTGCCCTAGAGATTTGTGAAACTTTGAACTTGAGAGAGATGATTTAGGATATCTAATGGAATAAATTTCTATGCAGCAAAGCATTTAAGATGTTACTTGGGTGCTGTTAAAGGCATTTCCTTTTTTTTTTTAAAAAAGGAGAGCCTAAAAGTTCAGAAAATTTGAAGCCTGAAAATGTGATAAAAAAGAAAATACCATTTTTCTGAGGAGAAATTCAAGCTGGTTGCAGATACTTGCATAAGTAATGAGGAGCCAAATGTTAATCCCAAGAAAATGGGGAAAATGTGTCCAGGGCATGTCAGAGACCTTTGTGGCAGCCTCTTCCATCACAGACCTGGAGGTCTAGGATAAAAAAATGGTTTCATGGGCAGGGCCCAGGATCCCCCTGCTATATACAGACTAGAGACCTGGTGTCCTGCATTCCAGCTGCTCCAGTCATGGCTGAAAGGGGTCAATGTAGAACTTGGGCTGTGGCTTCAGAGGGTACAAGCCCCAAGGCTTGGCAGCTTCCATGTGATGTTGAGCCTGTGGGTTCACAGAAGTCAAAAATTGGGGTTTCAGAACCTCCACCTAGATTTCAGAAGATGTATGGAAATGCCTGGATGTCCAGGCAGAAGTTTGCTGTAGGGGCAGGGCTCTCATGGAGAACCTCAGCTAGGGTAGTGCAGAAGGGAAATGTGGGGTTGGAGCCCCCACACAGAGTCCTTACTGGGGCACCACCTAGCAGAGCTGCAAGAAGAGAACTACTGTCATTCAGACCCCAGAATGGTAGATCCACCTACAGCTTGCACCATGTACCTGGAAAAGCCCCAGAGACTCAATGCCAACCCATGAAAGCAGTCAGGAGGAAGGCTGTACCCTGCAAAGCCACATGGGTTGAGCTGCCCAAGACCATGGGAAAACCACCTCTTGCATCAGCATGACCTGGCTATGAGACCTGGAGTCAAATGAGATCATTTTGGAGCTCTAAAATTTGACTGCCTTGCTGGATTTGGAACTTTCATGGGCCCTGTAACCCCTTTGTTTTGGCCCATCTCTCCCATTGTGAATGGCTGTATTTACCCAATACCTGTACTCCCATTGTATCTAGGAAGTAACTAGCTTGCTTTTGATTTTACAGGCTCATGGGTGAAAGGGATTGGCTATGTCTCAGATGAGACTTTGAACTGTGGACTTTTGGGTTAATGCTGAAATGAGTTAAGACTTTGGGGGTACTGCTGGGAAGGCATGATTGGTTTTGAATTGTGAAGACATGAAATTTTGAGGGGCCAGGGAAGAATGATATGGTTTGGCTCTGTGTTCCCAACCAAATCATAATTTCCACATGTTGTGGGAGGGCTCTGGTGGGAGATAATTTGGATAATGGGGGCAGTTCCCCCATACTGTTCTTGTGGTAGTGAATAAGTCTCATGAAATCTGATGGTTTTATTAGGAGTTTCCGCTTTTGCTTCTTCCTTATTTTCTGTCGCTGCCACCATGTAAGAAGTGCCTTTCACCTCCCACCATGATTCTGAGGCCTCCCCAGCTATGTGGAACTGTAAATCCAATTAAATCTCTTTTTATTCCCAGTCTCAGGTATGTCTTTATCAGCAGCATGAACACGGGTTAATACAAGATAGAAGTTAAATAATTTGCTCAAAGCTATGTCACTAGTGATGATGAAACTAGAATTTGAACCCAGATCTGCTGTATCAAAACCCATCTTATATTGCTGTTTTCATAGTCAATTTATATTCTTAAAGTGGAACTATACAAGGGAGTCTTATCTTCTTAGTGCTTATTTGAAAATGGTGGAATATTAAGCCCTGAGTGATTTTTAAATTGTGCCTGTACAACTAATTTATGTTTTACAAACATTATTCTTGATATTATGAGAAGAAACTAAAGAGGTCAAAGAGTAACAGCAAGGAAACCAGTTCAAAGACTTTTGAGATACTACAAATAATGTAGCATGTCTTGGATAGGGCTAGTAGTGACAGTGGTGAGATGGAGGCACCATTGTGAATGGACTTGGAAAGCAGACCCAGTGGAGACAAGGTTATCTATAAGAAAAGGAGAAGAGTCCTACAGCTTCAAGGATTTTGGCTTTGGTAACTAAGATTGGATTGCCATTTATCATGTTATCTTTCTCTGAGAAGGTGTCTCTGAGTTTAGACACCACCAACATCATAGGTTTTCTTACTCTGAATTGTAATTTTTGGTTTGTCTATTACTGGCCTAGTCTTTATGGAAGGGAGTGCAGGCCTTGGTCTTATTTATCACTGTACTTCCAGCACCTAACATATTATCTTGCAAAAGTATATAGTAGCATCAAATTAGAATCTGTAGAATAAAATAAATATCTGAATTCATACCTACGTAAATAATTGAATAAATAAAAGATTGATAAGATACAGCTTTTTAAAAGAGCATAATAGCAATTAATATCTAAGGAATGAAGGAAATGGAAAAATTATTGTTAGGCAGAAATGACAGTAACAATTTTGTAGGCAAGTATCATTGATAATGCTAAAATTAGTGAGAAAAATATGAAAAAAAAGAAAAAATAGAAACTCGCCCTACTGTTTTTGCAACTGTTCTTCAGTCCAAAATTATTTCAAAATAAAAAGTCTGAAAACATATGTGCTTAATACCTATTTGCTAACTGGACTGATAAATAAGATCTTTCTGCCTGACATCTTCAAACACCTAGAATCTCTTTCAGACTGTCTACAACAGGTTTTTCCTTTCTTAATTTAGATTTCTCACTTAACTACACTTCTTTTTCTAACTCTGCTGTTCTCAACCTTGACATACAGCTCGCTACTCATTTTTCCATTGCCTTCTAATTAATATTTTCCAGATTGGCCCTCCTAATTTATTTACAACCACTTTGCTGCTACATGGAGACACAAAGCCTAATCTTTTTCTCATTCATGACACACACAAATGCCTTCATCGCCAAAGACTTAGATATATTTTACCTTTATATGTGAGATTTTTTTTTAAAGTAAAGCCAAAATGTTAACCTTTCTACAAAGTTCCCAAGAACAAAACAAGCCTAGATGGTACCCTGACTTTTTATATGGCAGCTTTCACCAAGGAACATAACACATTTTATGGAGATGAATTGTGGTAATTAGGGCTGGCACTTTCGACAAAACCTGCAAGGCTTGTTTTTATGAAGGGATAAAATACTGAGCCCTGAACTTCGGTTTTTCATCCAACACTTAAAATAAACTGGCAGAAGCATAGGTGGTAGAGTCTGTCTTCTGATCTACATTTCCCTTCCCTCATTAAGAGTTCAAACCACTCTCCCTTTTTTGAGATTCTTAACATACAGATTGATGGTCCAAGGGTGACTGATTCTGAGAAGTCATCAGAGACAAATCTTTGCCCTGTCTTGCCTCCCAGACACAGCTAAATGTGGAGGAGATGTGGAGGAGATTACAGATTTGCTGGCCACTCAACTCTGAGCAGCTCAGTTGTCCTACTCAGAAAGTGGCCTACAATTCATGTTTGTAGTCCGTTTGTTCTTGTTCTCAAGGAGACAGGGTATTTTTCTTTTCTCTTCTTTGGTGAAGTGCACTCTGTTATAGGCACTACTTCAAAGGGAATAGTTGGATCAGACTACCCTGAAAAAATCTCTAGTAACCTGCCATAAATTTAAAACCTTTCAGTACAGTCAATATTTTTCAAATGCTAAAGATAGGAAATGTGGCAATTAAAAAAAAATCAGCAAATGTATTCCCTAAGGAGAACTAGTGACTTCTCTCTACTCCCAGCCCTGGCTTAGTCTAAAGAATCTTTATCATCTTAAAAACGTTGACCATAGGAGTGAGCCAGTAGGAGCTAGCTCCAGATAGACAAGTTAGATATCCAGACTGCAGACCCTAGGATGCATATCTACATAAACCTACTTTTGTTCATTTTGTATCACTGAACCTTTCTAGGAGCAGTAGTGTACCAAGGATTCTTCCTGTTTCGTTTTTCTCAGACTGCAAATATTGCAACCTTACAATTCCAAAGCAAATCCCCTCTTATTTTCAGATAGAAAATTAACATTTATCTCCACCAGTGCAAAGTGTATAGAAATGAAGAAAATCTATAAGATGGTCACTACAAATATATTTTTTCTTGAATTTAGGCAAGCCAGACTGGAGTTTTATAAGAATCACTCAATAATCTTGCTAATAATATGAATTCCTTGTCTCCAGTTTCTGATATTCCAGTTTCTGGATTCAAATGCATAGCAAGGCCAGGAAATCATTACCTTGAAGAAGAGAGAGACTGAATCACACTAGTGGTTTATGAACCTGGAAAATATCTTTTGTTTGTTCATCCTTTCATCTGTCTCCACCCATCAGTCTATTCAGTATGTTTGTTAAACATTTGTATATAAACTCCTACTATATGTTAGGAATGAAGCTGTGCCAGGTGTTACATAATCATATATTACTACATACTAGGTGTTACATGAGTATATATTACATTAATACATAATGATGACCTAATGGGACATTCAGTCAGAAGGGAAGATGTACTAGAAAATATAGGCAATTATGGTATGATCCATTAAAAGTAGTGATAGGGTCATGCACATAGTGAAATGAAAGCCATAAAAACAGCATTGAATCTAGTCTTAATAAGTTGGACAAGATTTCTAGGAGGAAGTAAATTCTGGTCTGGGTTCCAAAGAAATTGATCAGTTCAAATTAGTCAGTAAAGAAAACTTGGTAAAGAGGAGTAAGATGATGACAAAGTGTGTGCTGAGTTCCCAGAAGTGAAAAGAATGTGATTTGAGGTTTCTCATAGCTCAGCATTAAAGCAAGAGTACTAGAAGGCAATGGGTGAAGTAGTGAAGGGTGAGGTTGAAAAGTTGAAGTAGTCTCATGATTACATGTTCCTATTTGCCGGCGACTGTCCTGGTTCGGCTTGCTGTTTAGATCAGTTTTAATAGCTGCTTTCCCTCTCAAAATATGACAAATTTTACAACTGAATGATGTGTTGTATGGTTGCCCACTTATAGCCAGTCCCAAGGAGTCCAGCTTTTTGGCTGGAGGAAACTTTTCTGGCTTTCAAGGGTTTCAGGAGGATTGTGAATTGATCTATTTTATGGTTTGACTATCTCACTCTGGTTGCAGTATAGAGAATAGATTATAGAGGGACAGGATTGGGGTCAGGGATTGATATAGCTTGGATCTGTGTTCCTGCCCAAATCTTATGCTGAATTTTAATCCCGTGTTGGAGTTGGGTTCTAGTGGGAAGTGATTAGATCATGGAGGTGGTTTCTAATGGTTCAGCACTATCATTTGGCTATTCTCCTGATAGAGTTCTCATGAGATCTTGTCATTTACAAGTGTGTGGAACTTTCCCTACCTCTCTCTTTCTGATGCTATGGCCGTATATGACATACCTCATTCCCCTGTACCTTCCTCCATGAGTGTAAGTTTTCTGAGGCTTAAAACTAGATGAAGAAGCAAAAGTTGCTATGCTTCCTGTACAGCCTGCAGAACTGTAAGCAAATTCAACCTCTTTTCTTTACAAATTAACCAGTCTCAGGTATTTTTTATAGCATTGTGAGAATAAACTAACACAGAAAATTGGTACTGATAAATGGAGCATGACCTTAAAGATACCTGAAAATGTGGAAGCACCTTTCAAACTGGCTAATGGGCAAAGGTTGTAAGAGTGTGGAGGGTTCAGAAGAAGACAGAAAAATGAGGGAAAGTTTGGAACTTCCTAGAGACTTGTAAATTGTTGTGACCAAAAATGCTGATAATGACATGAACAATAAATCCAGGTTGAGGAGGCCTCGGATGGAAATGAAGAACTTACTGGAAACTGGAGCAAAGATCACTTTTGTTATGCTTTAGCAAAGAATTTGGAGGCATTATGCTCCTGCCCTAGGGATCTTTGGAACTTTGAACTTGAGAGTGATGATTTAGGGTATCTGGCAAAAGAACTTTCTAAGCAGCAAAGTGTTCAAGATATGACCTGGCTGCTAACAACTTATGTTCATATATGTGAGCCAAGAAATGACCTGAAACTGGAACTTCTATTTAAAAGAGAAGCAGAGAATAAAGGTTTGAAAAACTTGCAGGCTGACCAAGTGGCAGAAAAGAAAAACTAAGCCCATTTTCAGGGAATGAATTCAAGCCAGCTATAGAAATTTGCATAAGTAAAAAGGACCAAGTGCTAATGATCAAGACAGTGGGGAAAAGGCCTTGAAGGCATTTCAGAGATCTTCCTGGCAGTATCTCCCATCATAGGCTCAGAGGCCTAGGAGGAAAGAATTGTTTGGTGGACCAGGCTCAGGGCCCTTCCACCCTGCACAGCCTTGGGACACTGCTCCCCAAATCCCAGCTGCTCCAGTGCCAGCCATGGCTCAGAGGTACAGCTCAGGCTGCTGCTTTATAGGGTGAAAGCCATAAGTCTTGGTGGCTTCCACATGGTGTTAAGCCTGTGGGTATGGAGAGTACAATAAGTGAGGCTTAGGAGCCTTTGCCTAGATTTCAGAGGACATATGGAAAGGCCTAGATGTCTAGGCAGAAGTCTGCTACAGGGATGGAGCCTGCATGGAGTATCTCTCCTAAGGCAGTATATAGGGGGAAATGTAGGGTTGGAGACTTGTTGAATTGTTGTGAAACAAAATGCTGGTAGTGATATGGTCAGTGAAGTCCTGACTGAAGAGGTCTCAGATGGAGATGAGAAACTTATTGGGAATTGGACAAAGATCACTTTTGCTATGCTTTAGCAAATAGACTGGTGGCATTGTGCTCCTGATTTAGTGATATGTGGAACTTTGAATTTGTGGGAGATGATTTAGGGTATCTGGCAGAAGAAATTTCTAAGCAGCAAAGCATTTAACACATCGTTTACCTGTTGTTTCTAAGAGCCTGTGTTCATTTACATAAAAAACGACCTAAAACTAGAACTTATACTTAAAAGAGAAGCAGAGCATAAAAGTTTGGAAAATTTGCAGTCCAACCATGGGGTAGAAAAGAAAAACCCATTTTCTCAAGAGGAAGTCAAAGCTGCATAAATTTGCATAAGTAAAGAGCCAAATGTTAATATTGAAAACAATGGGGAAAATGCATTCAGGGCATTTCAGAGACCTTTGCGGCAGCCCCTCCCCTGGAGGTCTAGGATGAAAAAATGGTTTCATAGGCCAGGCCCAATGCCCTGCTGCTCCCTGCAGCCTTGAGACATGGCACTCTATGTCCCAGCCACTCCAGCTCTGGCCATGGCTAAAAGGGGCCAAAGTACAGGTGGGGCCATTGCTTCAGAGGGTGCAAGCCCAAGGTCTTGGCAGCTTCCATGTGGTATTGGGCCTGCAGGTGTGCAGAAGGCAAGAATTGAGGTTTGGGAGCCTCTACCTAGATTTCAGAGGATGTATGGAAACACTAGACATATGGATGTATGTCTAGACAGAAGTCTGATGCAGGGGGTGGACCCCTCATGGAGAACCTCTGCTAAGGCAGTGTGGAGGAAAAATGTGGGGTTGGAGCCCTCACACAGAGTCACCACTGGAGCACTGCCTAGTGGAGCTGTGAGAAGTGGGCCACCGTCCTCCAGACTACTGAATGGTAGATTCACTGGCAGCTTGTACTTTGTACCTGGAAAGGCCACAGGCATGCAACGCCAGCCCTTGAGAGCAGCTGTGGGGGCTAACCCCTGCAAAGCCACCCTGCCCAAGGTCTTGGGAGCCCACCCTTTGCACCAGTATGCCTTGGATGTGAGACGTGGAGTCAAAGGAGATTGTTTTGGACCTTTAAGATTTAATGATTGTCCTGCTGAGTTTTGAACTCGCATGGGGTCTGTAGCCCCTTTCTTTTGGATGATTTTTCCCTTTTGGAATAGGAGTATTTACTCAATGCCTATACCTCCATTGTGTCTTGGAAGTAACTAACTTGTTTTTTATTTTACAGGCTCATAGGTTGAAGGGACTAGCCTTGTCTCAGATGAGAATTTGGTTTCAGGGTGCTTTGAAATCAGTTCCTCTCCACAAAGGTAGAGTCTTTGTCTAAATCAGTTCCTTTCTTGAAGTATGACAACCTTCCTTTCTTGTCTCTATGCTTATTTATGCTGAGATTTTACCCATAAAACCTCTGTCTGAGTTAATTTTGCTGAGTTGAATTTTCACATTCTCCAAGGAGCACTTTAATTTTGTACTCTAGCTTGAATTTGGCACTCTCCTTCCATATCTTCCCCCAATTTAAAATTGTCCTCACCATGGACAATATCCAGCCTGATATCTTTCTTGCTTTTCATTATTATTTGAGTTACTTCTCTGGCTAATTAATATTTGTCCTTAAATCTGAAGGTAATCTATACTCCTGGTTTATTTCTAAGTAAAAGTCCAGGAAGAAAAATTGTAGAATTCACTCTAGTAGCCTAGAATTCTGAATACTTAATTTTTCTTAATTTGTAAAGATAGTTAAACAATGTATAGTTATTGGTGGAACAATTGAGTATGATATGTTCTGTGGTGTGAATGTATTCCCTCCAAAATTCAAGTATTGTCAATGTGATAGCATTAAAGAATGGGGACTATAAGAGGTGATTAGGCTATGAAGTCTCCTCCCTCCTTATGGGAATTAAGGACCTTACGAAAGAGGAGTCATGCAGCATTCCACTAGGTTGCTCTTCTGTCCACATGCCATGAGAAAACATGAAATTTCTCCTCTCTGGAGGATGCAGCCCTCATCAAACAACCAAACCTGCTGGTGCCTTGAATCTTGGACTTCCTGGAGCCTTGAATCTGGAAATTCCCAGCTTCTAAAACTGTGTGGAAATAAATTTCCATTCATTATAAATTCTTCAGTCTAAGCTCCTCTGTCATAGCAACACAAAAAGTCTATTCATTTTTTAAAAATCAGGCTATGGGTCATAAAACATAGTACAAGCTACTTTTTAAAAAAATACATTGGTTTCAGAGAAGTTTTGGGTCCCAGCAAAATTGAGCAGAAGAGACAGAGTTTTCTTATCTGCCTTCTGTCCTCACATTCCCCACCAGAATGGCACATTTGTTATAATCAATAAACCCACTTTAGTATATCATCATCACCCAAAGTCCATCCATTGTTGACATTAGGGTTCATGCTTGGTGTTTTACACTCTATAGGTTTTGGTAAATATTTAATAAAATGTATTCACCATTATAGTACACAGATATTCTCACTGCCTGAAAATATCCTTTGTGGTCCATTGATTCATCCCTCCCTACCTGCCCCCTCACCAGACAAACATCTGGCAACCACTGACTTTTATTTTACTTTCTCCATGCTTTTGCTTCTTCCAGAATGTCATATAGTTGGAATTATATAGTATGTAGGATTTTCAGATTGTCAAATTTTTTTTCACATAGTAATATGAATTTGAGATTACTCCTTGTATTTTTGTGGCTTGGTAGCTCATTTCATTTTATTACTGAATAATATTTCATTGCTTGGGTGTACCAAAGTTTAGCTATCCACGCACCTACTGTAGGATATCTTGGTTGCTTCCACACATTGACAATTATGAATAAAGCTGTTGTAAACATTTGTTTGCACATTTTTGTGCGGACATAAGTTTTCAACTCTTTTGGGTAAATATTAAGAAGCACAATTGCCGGGCCATATAAGAAGAATATATTTAGCTCTGTAAGAAACTGCCAAACTGTCTTCCAATGTGGATGTCCATCTTGCATTCCCACCAGCAATGAATGAGTGTTCTTGTGGTTTTAGATTTTCATCATTCTAACAGGTGTAGAGTGGTATCTCATTGTTTTAATTTGTTTCCCTGATGACATATGATGTGGAGCATGCTTTCCTATGCTTACTTGCAATATGTGTATCATCTTTGGTGAGGTGTCTGTTTAGATTTTGACTCATTATTTAGTAGGATTGTTTTCTTATTGTTGAGTTTTAAGAGTTATTGTATATTTGAATAAAGCTCTTTATGAGATGTGTTTTTTTAAACAAATATTTTCTCTCAGTATGTGGTTTATCCTCACATTCTGTTCACATTATCTTTCACAGAGCAGAAATGTTTAATTTTAATGAAGCCCAGATTATCAATTATTTCTTTCATAAGTCATGCCTTTGATGTTGTATCTTAAAAAGTAAAATTGCTAAACCCAAAGTCATCTAGATTTTCTCCTATGTTATATTCTAGATGTTTTATAGTCTTACATTTTAGATTCAGGGCTGCAATCCGTTTTGAGTTTTTGAAGGTTGTGATGTCTGTGTCCAGATTCGATTTTTTGCATGTGGATGTCCAGTTGTCCCACTAACATTTGTTGAAAATATTATCTTTTATCCATTGTATTGACTTTGCTTCTTTGTCAAAGATCAGTTGACCATATTTATGTGAGTCTATTTCTAAATTCTCAATTCTGTTTCATTGATTTGTCTATTATTTCATCGATCCTACATTGTCTTCATTACAGTGGCTTCATATTAAGTCTTAAGGTTATGTAGTATTAGTGTTCCAACTTTGTTATTCTTCAATATTACGTTGGTGATTCTGGGTCTTTTGTTTTCCATATCAATGTTAAATTAATCATTGTCCATAAAAATAAATTGCTGAGGTTTTGACTGGGATTCCATTACTGGGGTTTTGATTGGGAATCCATTGATAAGATTGGGAAGAACCAATATCTTGACAATATTGAGTGTTCTTATCTATGGGCATAAAATATTTATCCAATTTATTTTGTTCTTCATTGATTTCTTTCATCTGAGTTTTATAGTTTTCCTCTTTTAGATCTTGTACTAAAAGAGGAAATATTGTTTGATTTATATGGAAATATTTAACTTTGGGGTGCTATTTCAAATGATATTTTGTTTAATTTTAAAATCCATTTTTTCATTGTTGGCATATAGGAACATACAAATTTGTATATTGACCTTTGTATCCTACAACCTTGCTGTAATCACCTATTAGTTCCAGGAGTTTTTTTTGTTGTTGATTCTTTTGGATTTTTTACATAGATGATCATGCCATCTGTGAACAAAGACAGCTTTCTTTCTTTCCAATCTGCACATTTTATTTTCTTTTCTTGTTTTATTTCATTATCTAGCACTTCCAGTGTGATGTTTAAAAGGAGCAGTGAGAAGGAACATTCTTGCCCTGTCCCTGATTGTAGTGGGAAAACTTCTCATTTCTCACCAATATGCTGTTTCTTGTAGTGAATCTTAATGACAGCTAAACAAATAAAGCAACGCCTTCTTTCCCCAAACCTAGCTAAGATTGCTATTGTTTAGTCACACTAACCTTCCCTCTGTGTAAGTAATTTTTTAGGTAAAGGGAAATCTTTGTGAGAAAAGATGAAACAGGAGCATACTTGTACAATTGCCTTCCTTAAGCCCCTTATTTATTTTCACAATTATTTATTGTTTGTACACTATGTAGTAGGTACTGTTCAAGGCTCTGGAAATGCATCAGTGAACAACAACAAAGTTATCTCTGCACTTTAGGGACTTATATGCCAAAAGAAAGTGATAGGCAGTAACTAAGCTATGAATGGTCATCATAACAAGTGGTAGAAGAAGTTACCAAGACGTTATGAGATAATGGGGTGTGGATTACATGAGATTGGATGAGCAGAGGTCTTTCTGAGAATATCGTATGGACCAATTTGCAAAGAGCCACAGAAAGAGCTTTCTAAGTAGAGAGAATGGCTTGTGCAAAAGCCCTAAGGTATGAAAGAACTTAATAAGTTCAAGATACAGAAAGAGGTATGACATAGCCAAATAGAGGTAGGAAAGGAAAGAGTGGCATGGAGCAAAGTTGGAAGTGAATGAAGCCAAAAATCAAAGTGAGAATAGAAAGGCCTACACAGGTAATTCAGGAACAGAATAAAAGAGTTAAGTTTCCTTTCATGAGAAGAGGGATATAATCACTGTTTCTGCCTTTATACAACCCTTGCCCTTTCCTCCTAAACCTGAAACCATCTTGTCACCATTGGTTTGCCTCATCTGAAGAGTGGTACATGAGTTGCCTTGTCTAACTCAGACCTTCTTCCATTGATTTTACTCAGTCAAATTCTGTGCTTTGGAGGCCATGGGAAGATACTTTTCATATGCAAATAGGTTAATTATTCAACAAAAGTGGCCTAATTTAGTGTAGATAAGCATGTTAAATATTATCCATTCTCCTATGGGGTATTTTAGGATCAAAAATGTTCCCTTTGGTTTATATATTCATGCAGATTTGCAAGCAAACAATCTGGATGATTCTGATTCATTTACATTTAACTCATTACCATGTCATTCTTTTACAGTAGTTTGAAGTTTAAAAACCTTTTGAGACTTGTTTACCTAAAAAAAAAATACTTAATTTTAAAAGGTCTTTTTTTTAACACTTTTTGTTCTTAAGAACAGTAAATATTATAAACACAAATAAACAGAAAAGACAAATTCCAGATTTCAGTTTGCAACATAAAAATTTGTGATGCTTGTGTAAGTTTCAGATTAGCCAAATGGACTTATATATCTGTAACAGAGTGAGAAAATCAGACTTTGGTTACATGAACAACGGGTATCTTTTACATAGAAGACTGCAGCATATCATCGAGAGTTAAGTTTCACTCTACTTTCTAATTTCTTTAATTCAGTAAGCTGTTGAATTTCAGAGATTTCAGAAGTACCAGTCCTTTAGAAAAAAAGTCATCAAATTACATACTGACAATGTTTGAAGAGACATTATAAAAGGTCATTTATTGGTTAAGCCCCTGCTGTTTGCACCTAACAGAGAATTCACTGGACTGGGCTGAAACAAAATTAGAAATTAATTTGTTTAAGTGACTGAAAAAGTCAGGGGTAGAGTGGGATTTCAGGCATGGGAGAATTTACAGACTTAAACAATGTCATCAGAGCATGTCAAATACACAGTGTCAAAGGCAGAGTTCTGTGTCTTTCCACCTCTGAACTTTGGTTTCCTCTCTTGTCTTCATGTGGTGGCAAAATGGTTTTAAGTGACTTGAGGCCGTGTGCTTCTAGTTTCCTGAGGCCCAATGGGAGATTAAAATGACATGCACATGCTCCTCTCTCAGTAATTATATCAAAACTCCATGGGTGTCTGATTGGGTCAAGAGTTCATTTATGAGCCAATCACTGTGCTTGAAAGATGTGGTTTTCTGATTGGTCAGGGCCGAGTTATGTGTTACCTGGTGGAACGAAGGGTTTGAGTGAGTTCTACTTGAACTACTGGGAAAGAGACAGGGAGGTGATATTGTGAAGGAAACTTGAGGTATCATCCCCAAAGGAAAAGACAATAAATATCGGATAGTAAAACAACCCAACCAGCAAACAAAGTGAAACAAAAATGTCCATTACACACCTACCCCACCTATTCCTCTGATGTTTAAATCTCTTGATTGGTAAACTGAATTCACTGCCTGGATGGACACCCTAGCTTTGTCATAAATTACCTAGGTGATGTGGCCAAATCCCTTCACTTCTCTGTGCCTCTGTATCCTCATTTCTAAAAGGCAGGGATTGAATTCAATGCTCTCTCCAAGTTTTCTTCCAGCTCTGAAATGGTAATGATCCCAAGCTTGCCAAATGAGAATGGGAAGATTCTCCTGGCCTAAGATTTCATGGAAAAGAAAACGGAAGCAGGCCCAGGTGCAGGGCAGAAAAGGGAGCCAGCAGACTGGGGCCATAGAGCGAAGGAAGCGAAAAGAGTGCTCAGGGGAATAAGGTCAACTCCAGGACAGGACATCTCTCTGCAAGCTGAGGAGCACCCTCCAGTCACTGCTGATTGCTCTGTGAGTGAGTGCACTGGAGCAGTGGTGATAGTTGCCATGGAGAGGGATAAATAGACTGTTGTTTGGTGCAATAACTTGGTTTCCACCAGAAAGTTTCACACTCAAAATAAATATTATATATGGTTCCCATCGGCAGTGCCTAATCCAGAAAGAAAAACATATACTTTCTGAGATGTTATAAGTGTTATAGTTCTACATGTCCATAATCTCTCATCTAGAGTCTTTGAAGTCATATGTGTTTTGGAATTCAAGTTTTTAAATTTTAACAAGCAAATAGAAAACATGTATCATTGATGATATCAAAAGTGGGAGACAGTGTAGCACCGTTTAATCATATATATCACTATTGCTACAGTAACATGTATGAATGTTTACATAGAGAGAAAGATTACAAATAGTTTCCTGTTAGTTCAGGGCGAGTTGAATTTTTCAAAAAATTCCAGAGCTTTCTGGATTTTGGAGCAGTGGATATAGCACTATGGACCTGTAGACACCAGAGGTGTTTGAGATCATCTTGGGTAGGATAAAGAAGAGAGATGGAATCTGGAATGCCAATGAATAAGTTGAATTGTTTTTATTAATGTTAAGGTACATGGAATTTACCTCCTTGTCTTTTTCCTCTGTGCAAGTCTATAGTAGGTGTTTAATAACTATTTGTGAAATGAATACTTTGTATCCATTTTTGGATCATGGGTTGTGTTTTCATCTCACTGTCCCACTCTCTCTACTGAATGGTCACATCACACTCAAGAATGGCCGCTATAGCATTTGATGGGTAGAGCGCTCTCCCTGGTCTCTCTTTTGCTGATTTTCATCAAGCCACATTATATCTCAATCTCTGGATGGTCCTGCTTGATTTCACTCTTGGGTTACTTTCCCTCCATCTGCTCCTTGTATACTGGTGTCCCTGGCCGCTCTCCTTCCTCTGCATGTTTTTCACTGGTAAACTGCATCGATTACCCACTTAGGATTTTTGTGGTAGATAATCCTAAGTGGGTAATCCATCAGTTTATATGTTCACTTATGCTCACATCTCCAAAGCTGTATCACTTGCTTATGTGGATTTTCTAAGAGCAAGAATTATGGCTGACAAGATGTTTCCCAAATAAAATGTGCTAATGAGTTACAGATTAAGTTTATTATGTTCCCCTTCTCTTTTTCTGCTCTCCTCCCCATTCATATCTTAGTGAAAACTATCGCCATCTATTCAGGTCCCCAAGACAGATTCCAGAGTTACGAAGTTTTATCTCTTGCACAGTACCTAGCTTATATCTTTCCTATATATTTATTTTTCTCCATCACTTATTCTGTGACCATCTTAATTCTGGACTTCATCATTCTTTGCATGAATTACTCAGCAGCCTCCTAACTCACTTTCCTGTTTCTAGTTAACACTCTTTATAAGTCATTATCTCCTTTCTTTTCTCAAAAATCGAATCAAGTCATCACTCTGCTTCAAGTCTGTGACTTTCCTCACCCTCAAGATCAAGTCCAAATTCTATTATTTGATACTACACTCCAGGTCACCTGGCCTCTAGTTTCTAGACTCACTTTTGGTTTCCACTCTGTGTCCCAGTCTTAGGAAATTATTTGTATCTCTCCAAACATGCTCAAACCATGTTGTCTTGTTTCTTTGCACATGGTATCCTCATTTTCTAAAACTGCTTATCTCCTCAAATAACTAATTAATTTATATTTATGATTCAGACTCAGCTCAGACACCTGCTTCTCCAGGAAGTTTTTCTGATCATGCCCAGCTGGAATCACTATCCTCCTCTGCACACCTATAGCACTCTGTTTATAATCCTATTAGAAATACTTCACAATGTTGATTTTCTTTCATAAGATTGCTGGATTTATTTCAGCAGAGGCCAAGAAGTTCATATCCTCATTGTCTAGATAATGTTGGATGCGTTTTTCTCAGTAAACTTCTGTCGAATGGAGGACTCGATGAACACTCTCACTCACTCACTCCCCTTTCTCACATATCAAGGCTCTCATAAAGCATTCAGTATGTTTTTTCCCCCTAAAGTTTAGTTACTGCCTCATTAACTCTAGGCAATGCTGTTCTGATTTTTGTGATTCAAACTACTAGCATATTATTCAGATTGAGTAAAGTTATAAGCAGTAATAAACAATCTCTAATCTTAGAGGTCCTATGGCCTCAACTCATTACATGGACCCCAGTCAGGACAAGCTGACTATGTGCCTAGAGTCCTGAAACGTTTATAATATTTGATGACCAGTAGAACTTGAGATATAAAGACCTTTAATTTGTTTTATCACATTTAAAACTATATGAGGAAAAAACACACTGTTTAACATCACAAGTTGATTTTTATAAAGAAACTTCTAGATGAATATGAATTTGTTTGATTTTTCTCCTTCTATATCAGCATGTGAAGCCCTGACTCTCTGAGCCTCTAAATCTTAAACACCATGCCCGCCATGCATCCTGTCACCAAGAGAATCCTTCCTTCCTCTCCCTGCTGTCCTTGCCCAGGCCTTCATCTCTGGAATATAGCACTAGCTTGCTGACTGTTCTCAGTCTCCCCTCCTTCATCTGCCCCTGCACATTGCAGCTTGAATAATCCCATTAAAATATTCCTTAGGGTTTCAGTGTTTCACCAAGAGTTGCAGAATAAAATATTAGGCCTATAGTTTATCACCCAAGGCCTGTTATAATTTGTTCCCCACCTCTACTGTGACCTCATTTTCTCATTATCTCCTTGTGAAAGTCTTAGGCTCATGCAAAGGGCCCCTCCCTGAGCCTTCGCTTTCTTATCTGTACTGGTTTAATAATGGCAGTCCCTATCTCATAGCCTTGTCATGAATATTGAATGAAACAATATATAAAAAGCCCTGATCACACAGTCCTGACATATAGTCAGCCCTTGACATTATTGTGACACCCTGTTAAAAATACGTATTACCCTTTTCTGGCACTCCCATTAGAAATTCCTTATTAATTAGCCATGCCTGTGCAGTATTCCAATATCATTCTTTATTCTTTGGGATTCTCTGAGAATAAAGAGTTTACTAACAACACACATATGCCAATAATTCATACTGAAAAACTAAATAAATGACTATAACCCAGTTCTTTGCAACAAATTATTCCAGTTTGTATTATCCAAATGACGTCACACTCTTCTAGTTCTTAGTCTTGCTAAGTTTCACTTTGACTACCAACAGTTAAGCACCCACTCAAAGGCGTTATTACCCTGAGGATCAAATAATCTGCCTTTTTAGCTGCTAGTGTCCTCTCATGGACTAGCTCCATTAAACTTTTGACTCAAGAAATTGCAAAAATCTTTCGTTACCTCTGAGGCGGGATGGTGTATTATAAAACTAGGTTTTGTAGTATTAAGGGTGGTCAGCGGATGTTACAACGGGGCACTAGTGTGCTTGCTGAGAACACGGATGCTGGCTGGTACTCTTGTTGATTCCTTATAAATGCACCGTGATTAAAATTTCTGGAAATTGGACTATAAAAATTATTCAGCACTGTATAAAGAGGACTGAGCTAGGAGTCTGAAAACCTGGTTTCTGAGATCTGTGTGGATCATTTAGCATCAGTTTATTTATTAGTAGAATATGAATAAAGTAATATGTTTCTTTAGAAGACTGTTGTAAAATAACAAATCATGTTTGTGAAAACGTTTTGTTAAAACTGATAATTTTATTTCTGCATTAAATTTACACATATAAAATGCAAGACAATATGCAAATAACCTAAGAATAACTTTTGGTACATTTATGGTATTTGCTGAAAATACAGTTTTTTTTAAGAACCAAATTTGGTTCCTAAGAAGTAACTGTTACACATACTTGGAGTCAACTGCAACTAGTAATGAGAACTTTTTTTGCTGTTATTTTTCATTATTTTTAGTGTTCACATTCCTAAAGGGAAGAAAAGTATATAGAAGATTTTATAGTAAAGAAATTTGAGAAATATAACTATCTGGGGGGTCAAAAACCCCCAAAGTTGAATTTTTACCTTTTAATATTGAAAACTGGCATGTTAGGTAAAAGCCAGAATCATTAGACTTAGCTTTGCATTGCCAGAGCAAAGCAAAGCTTAGCTACTCTTTAAAAGAAAGTCACTGGTTAGTATCTGGCTAGTTTGGTCAAAATAATGACAAAAACAGCAGCAGCAGCAGCTCCTGCTTCAATTCTTACTTCTCCTGCTTCAATTAAGATCAGAGCAATGTTCATTTTGCTGGGGGAAAAACTGACCCAGAAATTATGAGACTTGCCCCAAATCTTTTCACTGAGCCAAACTATGAAACAAGTTCTACCTGGCTCTAAAACCCTGTCTTCCTTTTAAGGAACAACCCAATAAAGCTGGTTGTGAGAATAACTGTGACTTCAATCAAGAAGGCGAAGACAAAAATAGAAAGTTTACTCTAAAATGTAGCCTTCTTTCTTTTACTTTTATTCCTGCACGTAATGTCTGATGGCCTTAAGCCTGTGTTGTTATTAATAACTCAATCACTGCTAAGGTTTTTTAGTGAAAAGTGAAAGACCTGTACCCAATCTTAGTAGAAGAAGCCAAGTTTTGCAAACAGAGCCCAGTCTGCATGTTCCAAAATTGTATTTTAACAGAAATATATTGCAAGGTGCTGAAAAATAACTTTTAATTATACCACAGTGAGTGTCTCAAGGACACGAAAGACACTGGTGTTTTCAGTCTGATTCACCCTCAACTCTCTGCTTAATGGAAACTTGAATTCTGATTATATTTTTCTGTGCTTTTAATTGAATTCTGATTGCATTTATTGCCATCTGTGCTTTTAAAGATTAAGCTTTGACTAGTGCCTTAAAAGGGGCCATAGCTCTCTGCTGTTATTTAGGACAGCATGTTACATATGGCTTTAAAATTTGGGTTTCCACATTACCCTGAAGAAAGGGACTCAGGGGTACCTCATATTAAAATGGAAAATCTTTCTGAGGTTTCCCACCATCAGCAGCGGCCTGTAGTCTCTAAAATGTACTCTGACTGCCCTCTCCTGGTTGGATGTAGGGATAGCAAGAAGAGCAGTTAGGAACATTGGTTTTAGCATTCATTGCATGCTCTTTGACTAATCTGAATTTAATAGAAATGGAAATTACCTAGTGATCAAAAGAGAAAAACAATGGGGCAGAAAAAGAATTTCTCAGATGTGACTCTGCAGTGCAAACGTAAACCCTGACTCAACAGATTCCATGAAAAATCACTCCAATGTTGGACTAAAGTCTTGCTTTAGGGCCATTTGGTCAGTAGGGCTATCCGACAGTTACCTATTATGAGTGTCCAGAACTCATCCAAGTTCTGAATAGGTTTGGTTTCAGCCTCATACACTGTCAGTCAGAACTCAGTGGAAGCTGGGGAGACCAATGTTGCATTTGTTTTAATTTATCTATATATTTTGTAGCCTGGTGCCCTTTGGGGTGTCTCAGTGGCAGATAAAGAGACTGATATTAGGCTGAAGTGTAAAAGCGCAGAGGTAGCTGAAGATCCATGGAAAATGTTCTGTTTTTCATTGTAAAACATTCCAGCATTTCTCCAGCATTCATCTACCAAATTCACGGCTGTGATAAAAACCTAACATGTGTATATCTATTTAACTCCTTGCCTCTGGTTCAGAATTCTGATACTTAAAAATGCTTTGGATGCCAATATTTCCTGGCCTTTTAGACTGGATTTCTTTGGTTTGAAATGCATCTGTGCAGTGAGCTGTGTTACCTTCCATGAGTCCCTTAATCTCTGTGTCTTCAGTTTCCACATCTGTAAAATGGTGATCATGAGTGCATGTTTTGGATTATCATGAAGATTAAATTTGATACATTTAAAATTCTTAAATCAGCAACTAACATAGAATAAATGCTCAATAAGTGATAGCTTATGCTATTCTATAGTCAAAAGAGGGGTAGGATCAGTAACTTGTTAAAAGCTGTGTTCAGCAGAGGAACCATAAAATTGTTCCTCGCTACCAACATGTCTAACAGATTTGATGTGTCTAGTAGAATTACACTGACCTCAAAACCCTCTCTAGATCTTTGTTTCTCTCCTGAGATCTGCCATATATACCTTATTTCCTGACTGTGACCCACACAATATACAAATGGAGATTTCTTTTTTCCTGCTGCTGTTTTGAAGTAGAAGAAATTCATTAAAAATATCTTCAGGCCAAGTAGCCAACGAATAGCTCAAAATGTCAGAAGTGACTTGAAGTTTTACAGGTTAATGGGAAATTTTTTGAAGGGCATCATTCCTTTTATCTAATGATGGATGGGAAGAAAATCTTCACTATTCCAATGGTAGGGAACACACAGATTCACAATGGCCAGGCAATGGTAAGTATCCTTTGAGTGCTCCACTCACTACAGAGCTCCCATAGGTGCTTGCCTTTGATTTAGCATCATTCCACTGGTTCTGACTAAAGAAGACAGGCCACATAATTATAAAATATCAGATATGCACCTTTGCTCTTACATCTGTTAGCAAAAATGGAAAAGGAATAGGGATTTCTGACCATTCGTCATTTCAGAAATAAAGAGATTGTTGTGAACTAGAATGTTGCCAGGTTAGAATACCAGGTCACAGAATACCTGGCAGCAGATTAGGGGATTAAGAGAGTAAGTTGGCAAAGGGAAAGAAAGGTGAACTTAAAAATAGACCTGCTGCCTCTGAGTGCCTGTGAGTGAACTGCTGTATGCTTCTGAAACCAAGCATTAGAATTCTTGGACCAGAGTCATCTAGCCAAGATGTTGGACAAACTCTTCCAGGGCAGCTGGGAAAACTTCAGCATTCATAGTCCTTAAATAAAAAAAAAATAGCATATAGGTAAAGAAAGAAATATTGAGAAATACCTGGGCAGGTGCAATTTGGTTTAAAGTGGCTTCAAATCTCATAGGACAAAGCCCGCACTCCTCAGCATGTCACAGAAGGATCTGCATAAGGGGCTCCTGCTAACAATGGCAGAGTCATCCGTACATCCATCACCATCTTACCCTTCATGCCAGCTGCATTGAACCACTTTCCTTCTTGAACACATCATCTCTTTTTCTTTTGAACCTTTACAGGTGAGTCCTTCTTCCTGGAGTGCCCTTTCCTTATTTTCTTGATTGACTCTAATTTATCTATCAGATCACATATATGTCATTCCTTACTCCAAGATCCAGCGAGCTAGCCTTTCCCTGCGCTTCCAATAGCATCTTATATTTATATCTAAAATTAACTTGCTCTGTGTTAATTGTATGCTTATTTGTAGGTATCTCTCCTTAGGGACAGTTGTTGGGTCTTATTAACCATTATAGCCCCACCTCTTGAATAATGCCTAGCCTAAAATATATTCTCAATTTATATTTTGAATAATTGAAAGGATTCCTTTACTCTAAGAGTCATGCAGAACTTCCACTTGAGAAGTTTTCTGAGTGGTGATTTTACCTTATTCATGCGGTAAGCTTTGGATATTGATTTAATGAAATGTTAAGAGTCTAAAAGCTCTCAGATCGACCACTAACCAATAACTCTCTTTTTTTTATTTTTTAAATTTCACCAATGTGTAACTTATTTGTATATGTCAACTGCCGCAAATCAAGCTGATGTTTAGCTTTAAATACAAACTGGTGGTATATTATTAAAACATAAAGCGTGTTATATTCCAAAAACATTTGTGCCAAATATATGACTGCTAAATTTAGAACAGTAGACAATATGAGGGGCTTTGACTCACATGGCTCTTGAAAGTTCATGGAGGTCTTTCACATTCATTATCCCATAAACTCTCACAATTGTCTCTTCCAAGTGGGGATTGTGTTTTTCTCATCTTACAGAGAAGAAGGAAATTATGATTGCTTTGTAGTTTTCCCAAGCTTATCCAGTAAATAAGTGGTTACCAGAGTTGACAGCCCTAAATGTTTTTAACTTGGATCTTTCATCTGAACTCCAGACTTGTATATCCAACTACCTACATAGATGTCTAAGGAATCTCAAACTTGCAAACAAACTTGACATATTTGTTACGTTTTGAATTGTGTCCCCCAGAAAGTTACAGGGAAGTCCAAACTCAAGGGATCTGGGAGTGACCTTATTTGGAAATAGAATCTTTGCAGATGCAGTTGAGTTACAATACAGTCATTAGGGTGGGCCCTAATTCAATCTGTTGTCTATCTAAAAAGAAGAGACAGAGACATGCGGAGGGAATGCCAGGTGACAATTGAGGCAGAGATTGGAGTGACACAGCTGCAAGCCAAGAAACATCAAGGATTGCAGGCCACCCCCAGAAGCTAAGAGGCAAGAAAGGGTTCTGTAAGAATCTCAGAGGGAGCAAGATCCTGTTGACACCTTGATTTTAGACTTCTACCCTCCACAACTGTGAGAAAATACATAAGATACTAGATTGTGGTGCTCTGTTAAGGCAGCCCTAAAAAACAAATGCAATATTCAAAACTTAACTCCTGACTCCCCTCCAAAACACGTTGTTCTCTATGTGCAAAGTGATCCCCAAATGCAGAAGGAGCTGAGAAATCAAAGAGCAAGGCAGGCAGATGTCAGTAGAGGATGGCTTACTGGGGATGTTAGGAACAGAGGCATACTCTTGTACAGCGGTAAGACAGGTAGACCTCCACATCATGACACCCCCAAACCTAGGGCTTGTATGCTATAGAGAAAAGGTGTACATGCTCAACAGAGACAATTAAAGACAAACTTCCAGAACAGGCCAGAATCCTATGTGCATCATAGCCTATAGTTTGCATAATAACATCAAGTTTGTTTTGATCTAGAAAAAAATTTATGGAGAATACTAAGGACAGTAAATAAAGTCAGAATCAGGAGGCGTTTCCAGAACTGGGGCAACTCAAATGTCAACAAGGTGGATTAGTATCCAAGATGGGGTCACCTTTGCCTCCACACACCTCCTGCCACAGTCTCTTGTAAAGCAGTAAATGGTAACTTCATCCTTGGTCTTAATCTTGTTTTCTCTCTTCTGCTCATACTCCATACTCACTCAATCTATCAGTGCATTCAATTAGCTTTAATTTCACAACATATCTACACTCTCAGCACTTACCACCACCTCCACTGCTGACACTGAGGTCTCACCCATCACCATCTCTCACCTGGTCTATTTCAGTAGCTTCTTCATGAGTGTCCCTATTCCTCCTTTTGTTCTCCTACCATGTGTTCTCAACCCAGCAGCCAGCACTGTCCTCTTAAAACATGTTAGATTAGCTTGGTGCAGTGGCTCATGCCTGTAATCCCAGCACTTTGGGAGGCCAAGGAGGGTGGATCACAAGGTCAGGAGTTCGAGACCAGCCTGGCCAATATAGTGAAACCCTGTCTCTATTAAAAATACAAACAAAACAAAAACGAGTATGGTGGCACACGCCTATAGTCCCAGCTACTTGGGCAGCTGAGGCAGAAGAATCGTTTGAACCCAGGAGCCAGAGGTGGCAATGAGCTGAAATCATGCCAGTACACTACAGCCTGGGAGACAGAGCAAGACTCCATCTCAAACAAACAAACAAACAAACAAAAAAAACCCAAAAAAAAACAAACAATACACATTAGATCATACCATGCCTCTGCTCAAAAGTCTGAAGTGGCTTCCCACATATCCCAGAAATAGGTAGGGTCCTTTCATTAGATGTCAAAGTTTTATGTGAGCTGCATCCAGTAGCACAGCTTACTGTCTCATCTCACGCTACTCCTTCTCCTACTCATTTTCTGGATACACTACCTTCTTTGCTGAACGTGATCACATCACCATGCTCTCATGTCAGTTCTAAAGGGTTCTTCCTTCTCCTAGACACCTACATGATTCCATCCCTCAACTTTAGAATTCTGCTAATTGCCTCCAAGTTAGGCTTTCCTTTTCTAGATTATTTAAAATGGCAACTCCCCCTTTCCTGGCACATCCACCCTCTTTATCTTACATTGCTTTTTTCCTTAGCATTCATGAGTAATACTTCATGTATGTACCTTGCATTTATGTATTGCCTGATGTATCCTGGAGACTGACCATAGAATACCACAAGCTCAACCAACTGGTGATCCTGACAACTGTGATGCCAGATGAGGTATGGGGAATATGGTATGGTGAAGGAATGTGTTCTTAGCCAGAAAGGAACATCAGAAACAGTTTACTTTTACATGGATCCACCAAAATAGAAGCCCTATGAGGACAGGAACATAATTTTCTTTACTGTCTGTCTCTGGAGCATATAGAATGCATGGGAGTTCAATAAATATTTGCTGAATTAAGTGGATAAATGAAAGATCTCTTAAATAATGGTCTCTTTTTCTATTATACACAAACGAGAGAAATATATAGTGCAAAACAAATGACTGATGTGGTTTGGATGTGTGTCCTCTCCAAATCTCATATTGAAATGCGATCCCCAGTGTTAGAGGTGGGGCATAGTGGGAGGCGTGTAGGTCACAGGGCGGGGGGTGGGGTGGATTCCTTATGAATGGCTTGGTGCCATCCCTTTGGTGGTGAGTGCATTCTCACTCTATCAGTCACTATTACAGTTGGTTCTTTAAAGAGATTGGCACCTTCTTCTCTATCTCTTGTCATGTGATACACCTGCTCCCTATTTGCCTTCCACCATGATTGTAAGCTTCCTGAGGCCCTCACCAGAAGTAGATGCTGGCACCATGCTTCTAGTATAGTCTGCAAAACCATGAGTCAAATATCTCTTTTCTTTGTTTATCAGATATTTCTTTAGAGCAATGCAAAAGTACTCAGTTTTTAAAAAAATGGGCAAGTACACTCAATGTTATTTATTTGTACTCCCCTAAATTACCCCACATGACATAGTTTAACAATTTAAATATCCATGTTTGATTTGCCTGAAATGACCAATAGATTCGAAAGTGGAAGAGGTTAAAAAAAAAAAAAGAGGACTTTTATAATTTATCCAGATGAGAGTATTATTAAAACATGAACAAATACCACAGGTAAATTTAGGACTGAATGGTTCCAGATAATAATGTGCACTTGTCTGAAGGAGACTCATACTAGTTTGCGAGAATCTCTTACATTGATCCTCTACTTTGTTTTAGCAAGTCATCTGGATTCCTTTTTCTATATTTGAGAACAAAATCTACTTAAATCCCTTTGGACTAAAAAATATTATGACTAGTTATTGGAACCTTAGTAAATTTTGCAATGATGCTCTATGTAGAGTAAAATAAATATAGTATTCTTTTGGGTTAATGGCAAGCACATTTACACATTTATATTAGGTTTTATAGTAACAGTCAGAACTGATAAAAAGCACAAATACCTTAATGGTAAATATAATCATCCTAATTCCACTCTACAGGGGAAGATCAATGTGGAGGGGGACACTCTGGCCAGTGTGATGATTCAGGCCTTTGAAAGTACAGAGGGAACAATACATTAAATTACAAACAAACCACAAAATCGAATGATTGGCTCTACTGATGCCCTACAGAAGGATAGTGACACACGGAGGTCCTTAACAAATAATGAAAGCTAAATGTAACAGCCAGAGAGCTTATTTTGTAGTATATGAAGAAGACCTGTCTTTGCCATGAAAGAGCAACACAGCTGAAGAACACACTCAAGATCTGACAGGTTTATTGAACTTCAAAGATAGTAGAATGCTCTGCCAAGCAAATATATAATGCTAAATTCAGCACCCTAGTAGGGAAAGCCCAGGAAAACATGAGATGGGACATTTGAATGAATACCCTCAAATACTGAGGCTCTCCAGTATCCCCTGAACATTAGAGCTGCAGAGGTTCTGCTGCTCCCTCCCTTAATCATTCCCTACTAATTGCTAGAAATGTCCCCACACAGAGGCCTCTCCCTCAGGAGGCAGCAGAAGGCTCTCCTTGGGATATGTCCCCACTGTTCTCCTGGCTGCCAGGCTGATGACTACAGTTAATTCTCAGATATCCCAGCTGAATTAATGCAGGGTATGTTAATAAGGAGATTATACCCTAAAGCAATTGCAAAAGTTAACTAGCATGTATTGGTAGGAGCCAGGGGAGTACCAGTGAGATTGGAGTTTAAGGATGCTTGATCAAGTAAAGCAGAACATAGGACTAAATAAGAAAGAGTGCTTTAATTCCAGAGGTTGAGGTAGCTGAATTATGAAAGAATACAATGCAAGAGGGGATTGGAAAACTCAGCAAAGTTGGCATGTTGGGATAATATGTGAGGGAACAATACTTTCTAAAAGATTTTATTTTATAGGAAGTTGTGGAGGATACGTAATTTGCCCCTGCTCTTAGGAAGGCTCTGATGAGAGGAACCAAGAACGTCATCCTAAGGTTAGTGATGGATCCCCTCCAAAGACCAGGACTGATGGTATAAAAGACATTGACAAAGTGTGACTCATCAATAATGAAGATGATGAGGCCCTATGATAAGAGTCTAAATGGTGAGACTTAACCACCCACTTCCAGGAGGCTACACATTCTGGGACAGGTAGTCATAGAGCCTTGGCCCACAGGGATTTATGCAGACGTTTACTAGAACATGGCATTCTTAGGGGTAAGAACAAATGGACAGTAATTGAGAGTACTGCTTATTATACACGGTAAAAAAAAAAAGGCAAGAATAGATGAGCAGGAAGCTTTTGGCAAGGGCTCACATTTTCTTGGTCAGTTCACAAATCTGAACCAGTTTTAAGACCAGGAAGCTATTGACTGACGAGGTGGATGGTTTTCCACAAATAAGAACCCTGCAACACCAGGGAAATTACCTATTATGATGATTTCCTTGGTGTTTTCCCAAAGACACGTATGAAAATTTACTCAAGTGATTGATACTGGGTCAAGGGGAAGTATAAGACACTGTGAGGGTTTTGGACACAGGGACTGAGTTGACATTCATATTTGAAGGCCCAAAACATCATTACCATTTCACTGTTAGATTGGGTATGTAAGTAGAAAGGTAATAAATGGAACCCTGGTCAAAGTCCATCTCATGATAAACTTACTGAGGTTATGAACTAAGCTTTGGCCATCTCCCTGTTCCCTAAATGTATAACTGGGTTTATATACTTGGCAATTGGTGTAAACCTTGTATTGAATTTTTAGTCTGTATATTGAGAACTGTCATAGTGGGGAAGCCCAAGTAAAAGTTTCTGAAACTGTGCAGCCCCTCAGCCAATGTACTAAATTAAAAAAAAAAAAACAGTATTACAGTTCATGGGAAGGGGGTTGACAGGGAATAGTGCCATCACTAAGGATCTTAATCATTCAAGGAAGTTTGTCTTTACTATATCTCTGCTTAATTCAACAGTATGGCCCGTGCAGAAATCAGATGTATCCTGGAGACTGACCATAGAATACCACAAGCTCAACCAACTGGTGATCCTGACAACAACTGTGATGCCAGATGAGGTATGGGGAATATGGTATGGTGAAGGAATTTGTTCTTAGCCAGAAAAGAACATCAGAAACAGTTTACCTTTACATGGCTCAGACAGCACTAAACATATTGTTCCCTCTGTACTTTCAAGTATTGTTCCCTCTGTTCTTTCAAAGGCCTGAATCATTACATTGGCCAGAGTGTTCTCCTCCATGTTGACAGATTTGTACCAGGACTGGCATAATTCTCCTGCTGTGTGTCATAATCTGAAGACCACCTGGATATAACTGCAAAACATGATATTGGGTTCATTACATCAAAACATCAGAATGAGCAAGGGCAGAATGAAAACCTTAGTAAAATGTGCACTCCAGAGGGCATGAGATGAACCCTCTGAAAATTCAAGCACCTGCTCTTTCTATAAAAATTTTAGACATCTACTTGTCAGGGGTGAGGTGACTGAGTCTGATCCACTAATCTTCATTTTCTAGAAGTTTTGCCCTCAGGATGAGAGGCCCACTAAGGAGTGACTCCCAGGATATGCGTGGAGAAGTGGATTTATTTGGTAGAAAGAGTGAAAAGTGGCAGTTATGAAGTGTGCTATTTAGATCTCCAAAAGAGAATGGTTCACAGGGAGTGCAGTTATCTGATGGCACCAGTTGCAGATGCCCTCAAGATCTTCCTTCAGTGTCCAGGACAAGGAGCTGAGGCCATTTGTTCTGGGCAGTCCACAGGCAATGACTGCACATGGTGTCAGTACCAGAGCTCATTGTTTCTAGCTAGGGTGAGGCTCCTCGATGGGCAATCTTTGTGCTGGAGCTCACTGCTAAATCGGTCGAGATTTTCTCAGAATGAGCACAGTCTGAGGGTCTTACTACCTAATCTTCTTTTACTTTCATAAAAGTCAAACCTGCATCAGGGGCAGAAAGCTTTCTTTTCCTACTTGTGCTCCCTCTCCTCTTTGTCTTTTAGAGGCATTATATCTCCAACAAATTGTACTTGGAACTGCATTTTGACTGCTGCTTTCCAAAGGTCTTCCTCTCCCAGACTTGCATCATCATCACTGGTAGGTGATAACTTAGGCTTGAATAAATTAAGTGGTTCACCTCAGGTCCCACAAATATTCAGTGGACTGTTTTTTCTTAATACTTTATTCTTACACTGAATAATATCCATGAAATCATGTAATTGATGTGCAAGTTATAATTCCCTAACTCACATGGAAAGTATAACAACTATTAAAAAAAAACACAGAAGACTAAGTTTGGGCAACTTATTCTACATGGGAAAAATACATAGTATCATATTTCTTTGTTGGGAATTTATTTGTTCTATGAAAGCATATTCGGCCAAGAGTTAATTTTTGAGGTTTAGTCAACTTCGTCATTCTGAAGAAATGGAATACCTATCTTCTTACTGAGAAACCAATTTCAATGCTTATGGCTGCCAGCCTCTATGTTAGACACTTCATCTTAGTGTCTAGCATAGACACATCCATCAAACAACAAAGGAGATCGTCAGTTTTATGCCCTCCGAGCCAATGTTCTATTCCTATGGTCTCTAAAATGGAGGGTGTGCACTTTAAGAAACATGCAAGATGATTACATAGAGTGACAAAGGAAACATTTTAATTCTATTTTATGAGCATGGATAAAGTACGTATACTCAAAAATCGAGACAACTGTTAAAATTTGTTCATAGAACAAATACATTCTCAACAAAGAAATAGGATATTATGTAATAATTTTCCAATATGGGATAACTAAGTTGCCTAAACTTAGTTGCTATGTAAAATTAACAAAACACAAACCTTACATTCTAGTGGAGAAGAGGGCAAAGTAAATGTATAAGAAATTAATGCTATATACATAGGACATATTTTACATATAGTGTGTAAGTGCCATGGAGAAAAATGTAGAAAAGGAGAACAGGGAATGCTAGTGTGAGATTTGAGATTAAATGTGGTTCTGAGGTAGGACCTCACTATAAAGGTGACAACAAAGCAAAGACCCGGAGGGTGAAAAAGCCAGCCATGTAGTAACTTGAGAAAAGAGAGAGGAACTAGGATTGCCCTTTTGCTAGGGACACAACCTAATACAAGTGTAACTAACTAACATGCTTTTTTATTACAAAGTTGGATATTCCAAACACTAAACATAACCCATTTTTGCCAGAGGTTGCAAACATTTTTTTGTGTGAAAAATCAGACCTTGGCAATGACCTTAAGCAGTAGGATATAAATAACTCCCACAACCTTAGTGTTCCAATAATGGAGCACTAGCCATAAATAGGTTTAAGGTCATTGCCATCTCCAAACTCTGGACCCCTGCTGAATGAATACATTAAGCTGCCATCTGAGACACTGACTCTCCAACTAACAAACTTGAGGCATGTTGTTAATGATAGAACCTTCATGACATTGATCCAGAATTCCTGGAATATACAGAGGTGGAAATTCATAGTCCATGCATCAAAAGATTGAATGGCATATCATCTCAGACGAAAAACCTTTCTGAAGTCAGTTTCAAGCATCCCTGGAAGCCTGGATAATTTGGGAAAAGGCTGACTTGATGTAAGGTAATACAGCAGACTGAAGCCCCAACCATAAGTTTATGCTAGAATTGACCAAATGGAAACATACTTAGGTAGCCAAGCACTCAGGGACCATTCTAGATGCAAGCGGCCTAACCTTTTCTCCCTCATGCAGGTTTGGCTTAAATTCTTCCAGCTAAAATCACAAGTCCTTGGTTATGACAAAAATGTTCTAAGATATGAAATTTACCATAATTATGTTTGTAAACATTCTGCTAAAACTTCTTTGGGGGAAAAAAGATCACATTTTTGGATATGTATGTAAAATCTGGGTGAACTGAGATAAACAGAAATTAAGAGTCTGCACTTTGGAGTTAGACTGCCAGGGTTTAAATAATTCCAGCTTTCTCATTTGTCAGGTAGGCAGCACTGGGTGTTTCTTAACGTCTGTGTTTTAGTCTCCAAGCCTTTAAAATGGGAAAAGATTATACACCCCATAGGGTTATGATGAGGAATAATATTTGAAAAAAAAATGCTTGGAACATATAAAACATGGTATGAATGCTTTTTAAATAAAACAGAATTCTCTTTTAGCATGGATAGTTATATATGTGTATATATATAATTATATAGATATCTATCATAAATTTATAATTATATAGATATATATATAAATATATATAATTTATACATATATAAATTGTGTGTGTATATATATATATATATATATATTTTTTTTTTTTTGGTGAGACAGTGTCTCACTCTGTCACCCAGGCTGCAGCCTCTACCTGGACTCAAGCAATCCTCCCACCTCAGTTTCCCATGTTGCTGGGACTAGAGGCACGTGCCACCATACGCCCAGCTAATTTTTATATATTTTTTGTAGAGATGAAGTCTCACTATAGTGCCCAGGTTCGTCTTGAATTCCTAGGCTCAAGTGATCCTCCTGCCTCAGCTTCCCAAATATTGGGATTACAGGCATAAGTAAGTCATTGCACTCGGCAAAATAGAATGCTCATTTAAACTTCCTTTGCAACATTACTTTCAAAGACTCACCTCTTTCACCTTCATCAAAGAAACAAGACTTACAATTCCCGAGAGACTTACACAGAAATATTTTAAGCAGAACTTCTTATCCGTTTTAAGTCTAGAAGCTCTGTCAAGTTTATATTAAACATTTAACTGAATTTCAAAGTAAATGGTACAATAAATAGACCACAAAGATATTATCAAATGAATACTTTATTAGTCATAACATGTATAAAATAAATTTCTTTTCATCATGGAGTCACCAGATTTTAAAACCAACCAACACTTTCTCATTTTTACAACTAAGATATGTAAAATTCTTAAATTCCATAATTTTTGTTCAACTGCTTTGTCATTCAACTCACAAATCTAGAATGCAATTAATCTACAAATCTAAGTATTCACAGATGTGTCTTAGGCTTGGTTTGTAACAATCTAGAAGCAACCTACTTACAAAAGTGCCACCAAAGCATTTTAAAGAAATAACTTTAATGCCACCAAACATAAGCTTGCTATACCTGGGAAACAAAAACAAAATCTCACAACAACTAAATTTTAGCAGACCAAACGATTCCAACTAGAATGGACTATATATCCTGATGGCACATTTATGACATGTAATTCATAATACAGGTGTAGGTGTGTGCTATGTAGCTAGGAAAACCAAGAAGTAGAATACTAAAAGATCTGACGTAAGTATAAAGTCATATGCCCGATTTCCTCAAGCCTTGTTTTTCCCCTCATGTCTTCTTCTGTCTTTTTATATTTTTTAAATCACAAACTAAGTTCTAACAGGGTTCTTTCTAGAGGATTATTAGATAAATAACAATCATTAAGTACTGATCATGCCACTCATTCACAGTTGTTCTACGTTCCATAAACTCTAATAGCCCAGCTTATACGTGGCACTCCAAGGGGATGCTTCAGCCAGAAAGTAAAGGGCTGAAAGAATAGAGCAATACAAAAGCCCTGGTGTGGTGGGAACTGTGGCCTCACTCTAACTTGTTCTTCTTTCATTCAAAGCATTTTGGCACCTTTCCATGACCAGGATCTCTACAGGTAGGTTAAAATACTTTTCTATGCTATTTAGCCAGAAATAGTTTTTGTTCCTGGCTATTGTTATAAAACTGATTTTGTCTTTCTGTCACCAGTGCAAAAACAGTATAGATGTTTGGGCTAATACAAAAACATACAAGAATCTACAACTTTATATGTAATACTCTTCGAATTTAACTCAAAGTAATGCAAAATAATTAGAAGTAAAAATTATTCTGAGAGCTCTATTTGGAAAAGCTTCACATTCCACACACAAATATGGATCTATTCATGCACAGGGAAAACAACTGTATTCTGAAGTATAAATAAATTAAAAGACATGAGTAGCTAGATACCAGTTCCAGTAGTGATTAATGGTCTCTGGGGATCCCATTTTAAGGACTCTCAGATGAGAATCTTGCTCAGTTGTTAGATCATTAGTTTGATTAAGCAACTAAAGTTTACTTCATAAATTACTTTCTCTTATATTCAGGACTCTGCCTGAGACAGTCTGAGAAACTATACGCCCCTCCAAAGGTAAGCATTTGACTATTAACACAAAGGCAATGTGATTATTGCATAATGAGACTAAATATTATGTGGCTTGTCTAGTTAGGTTTACACGTTTTCATGATCAGTTGTTTTACACTGGTGGTCGATAAACGATAGCCCACAAGGTTAAACCCAGACTCCCCTTGTTTTTATAAAGTTTCATTAGAACATAACCACACTCATTCATTTCTGTATTGTCTATAGCTGCTTCCATGCTACAACAGCAGAACTGAATAGTTGTGACAGAGACTGTATGGCCCACGAAGCATAAATATTTACCATCTGGCCCATTCTAAAACAAAGTGTGCCATTTCCTGTTTTACACTAAAATATAGAGGTCAGTGGGAAGCCTATTTTAAATGTGTTTTTTTAGGAAGTTAAAATTAAGGTTCAGGTGACTCAGCAACCAAACAAAAGGTATGCTAATTTTTTATGAACCATATGTTTGTATTTCATGGACATAAAAGGAAACTTTCAGAAAGGGGAAGGAGAGAAATATAAAAGGCCATTTTTTTTAATATCATAAGAATATTAACATTCCATCCATGAAATAAACCAAAACTTGAGCTTAGAGTCTCTCCCTACTAAACAAACAAACTACTTTTGGAATGCTTTTACATCTGGACAAAATGGTATCCAAATTGATCAGATGTATAAAGTAGACAAATGAAACTAACACACAACTGCCGGTTTCTAAGGAGTGTTACGGTCGCCATCTTCGTAAAGCCAGACCCAGACTGCAACCATAACAAGCTGTCGTCATAAAGGCAAAAATCTAAGAAAAAAGAAACAAAAATTCACATCAGATTCACAACACTGACTTAAAAGCAGTATCCTAAAGAAGAACCATATGAAGACTGACCAATCTATCTAAAGACACTTAGAAAATATTTTATATTGATTTTTTTGATGATTTGTACAACTGTTTTTTATTCCCTCATACAATTACCCCCCAATTCCTTTAAACATTTTAGCCCTAATAATTTTCTCATTTGTAAACAACTTTACATTGAACATTTGTTCACATGCTGGGCTCACTTATTAAGTATCTGTGAACACCCAGGCACCGTATTTAAAAATTCAGCATGAAGTTCTATACATGTAGCGGTTTCACAGCCAAGAAAACCAGCAACCCTCAGAACCTGAGGATGCATCAAATAATTTTTGTGACAATGGAAAGTAACTTTAAAACTCAACAAAGACAGGTGGAAATGAATGATCAGGTTGGCTTTCTCTTGTATGGGAGACAGTCCTATGCACAAATCTGCACTCTACTGTGAATTACTGTCCTTAGAATTTAATGAGAATTTCTTCAGCACCAACTGTGGGTATATCACTACATTTGGTACATATAAGCAAACAGTAGATAACGTCCTCACCCTTTTGGGGTTTATGATCCATAGAAGACTAAAAGACAAAGCAAAAGCAGTTCAACATGATAAATATTATGGTTTAGCACACGGGTTCTTAACCAGGAAACTATCGCTCTGGGAAGCAATATCATATTCACCTACAGACCATTTTCACAGTTTAATTGCTTTTCTGCTATTCTTTCCACCTTTCTTCTGCTGATTGATTCTCTGATACATTTCTAATATAGACATTCTTTTCTAAATGAGAGCAATAGCTTTTGATATATCTATTAGGGAAAGGGAATTTTCCTCTCAATCTAATGTCCCAAATGGATGGGACATTTCAAAGCTAAAACCATGACTCTTTGTTGTAATCCCACCTTCAGCCTAATTCATTGCAGGCACTCAATAAATTTTGACAAATCCTACCAGAAACTTGGGAAACTTATAATAGGTCTTGAAATCATTTGTCCTCTACCCCTCAAAACTCAGACTCTAGACCTGTATTGTCTAATATGATAGCCACTAGTTGTTAAAATAATACTAAAATTTCAGTTCCTTCATCATACTGGTTACTTTCCCCCGCCCCCAGACAGAATCTTGGTCTGTCACTCAGACTGGAGTGCAGTGGTGTGGTCTGGGCTAAAGAGATTTTCTCACCTCAGCCTCTGAAAGAGGTGGCACTACAGGCACAAGCCACCAAGCCTGGGCAATTCTTAATTCTTAATTCTTTTCTTTTCCCCTCACTTTGAGAGACAGGGTCTTGCTATGTTGACCAGGCTACTCTAGAAATCCTGGCCTCGAGCAGTCCTCCCACCTTGGTCTACCAAAGTGCTAGGATTACAGGCATGAGCCATGGCTCTTCGGCTTAGTTACTTTTCAGTTGCTCGACAGCCACATGAGGCTACTGGCTAACATACTGGACAGCACTTATAAAAAAGAAAGTTCTACTGGACAGTGCTGCTCCAGACAGATTTCAATGCCTATATGGGGAGTACTGGGTTATTTACAGGCTACCTGGGAAACATAATAAAACATTAGGGTCACTAATTTGCCATATATTTATATTAAATATCACACTATTTCAGAAAATTTGGACTTCTAGCATCTTAAAAGTGATCTTCAACAACAAAAATAATACATTCTTCAAATCATCTATATAATACAAAATGACAAATTCACTCCAGTATGTGAAACAAAGATGATTAAAAAATTTATAAATGTCCCAAGGAATGCATTTCATCTGCCTATCATCTACTGCAATGGCTGGCATATTTGCCTCCCTTCCTCACCTGCAGTTTCCTTAATGGCAGGAATGGCAACTTACCCCATCCTCAACAGCCAGAAAATTACTTACACGTGGTAGGCCCACAGTATCTATTCATTGAATAAAAATAAATTGCAAACAGCTATTGAATACTAAAGAACCAAACTGGGAAATCTCCCTTACCACGTCTGAAAGTTATAAGAAGCAAAAAACACAGTTCTTTTTGCAGACCCCTCAAAACTCAGACTCCAGACCTGTATTGTCTAATATGATAGCCACTAGTCAGGTGGTTAAAATTATTTTAATAGTACTAAAAATACAGTTCCTTAGTCATACTGGTTACTCCCTATTCCCTACCTACTCCCTGACTGAGTCTTGGTCTATTATTCAGACTGAAGTGCAGTGGTGTGGTCTCGGCTCACTGCAACCTCCGCCTCCTGGGCTCAGGAGATTTTCTCACCTCAGCCTCCCAAACAGGTGGCACTACAGGCACAAGACACCAGGCCTGGCCAATTCTGTATTCCTTTTTTTTTTTTTTTTCTTTTTGAGAGACAGTGGCTTGCTGTGGTCTTATATGAATATCAACCTCTTTATGCTTCAATTTAATCACCCGCAACCCCGTGAGCAAAGTGATCATGGCACTTTGCTCACAGAGTTATTGTACAGATAATAGCTATGATATATTTAACATTAATGGCTAGTATTAAAGAGAACTATTGTTGCCTGAAGAGTTTCTTGGAGGCCTTGATAGAGGAGCAGAAGTGCTGGTGAACGGTACTCATTGAATACTTACTGTGGCTGCTACGTTTATGTTATACTGGTTATCACTCAGGAGCGGCTGCAGGGTCATGGTTGTATTGCAATGCAAATCATGCAGGGATGTGGCTGCTGCTTCCAATAAAAAGGCTCCAAAATAGAAGACAAACACTGTAAAATGGTAGGCAAAATCCTAAAAAAGGAGAGAAAAGACATCTGCAATTAGTAAGATATTTTTCTGTTCCTTATTTCAAATGAAGTCCAGGTTTAGGAAGATCAAAACATTTAATTAAACCATCTTAATTACATTCTCTGTTTATCTTAGCCTGACATTTCTAAAGCAACTATTAGAATCCAAGTGAAAATCAACCCATTTTAATTGGCACATTGGTAAATTGGTAAACCTTTCCATATACTGAATTTTATAATTATATATTATTTTAATTTGGATTAAGATGCCCATAGAGATCAATGTTAATTAGGATAATATAAAAAAGCCATAACAGAGAGAGATCCAAGATGGCTGATTAGCAACAGCTCAGGATTGTAGCTCCCAGTGAAAGCGCAGACAGCGAGTGGACGCCGCAATTTCAGACGAATTTCTGTTGCCCACAAACTGGGAGCTACCCAGCGGAGGAGTCACATGGGTCGCCAGCGTGACTCTTTTGGACGGCACAGCTGTTTTGCCGGCACCCAGGGGCGGCGCAGCGCTTCTCAGTGCAGAGTATACGCGACTGGGTGCCCTTTGAGTCGGGCTCGGCTGGTCCTATCCCCACAAGGAGAACAGCAATTGGAAGCGCTGAGGACTGAGAGTTTCACAGTAAGCACGGCTGAACCCGGGAAGGCCTAGCTCTGTGGGGAAGGGGCGTCCACTGAAGGAAAACTAAGAAACAGAAAAAACTTCATCACCAACAAGCCAGACGTCCACTCAGACCCAATCTGAAAGTCGGCAATTACAAAGACGACAGGTGGATAAATCCACAAAAATG